>JAODGA020022994.1:0-11347 GCA_027574885.2 Drusilla canaliculata | reverse complement strand
TTGGTTTGGTTTGGATTGGTATGGTTTGGTTTGGTTTGGTTAGGTTAGGTTAGGCAGGTTAAGTTAAGTTAAGTTAGGATAGGTTAGGATAGGTTAAGTTAAGTTAGGCTAGGTTAGGTTAGGTTAAGCTAAGTTAGGCTAGGTTAAGTTAGGTTAAGTTAAGTTTGGCTAAGGTAGGTTAGGTTAAGTTAGATTAAAATAGATAGTTTGATCAAAAAAGGAAATGTTATAAGCGATTAGTTTAAGCCAATTTTGGTAAAAAGCTAAAAACCAATATTTTTATACTTTCTAGAATTATTATTATGTATTATATTAAGTATAAACCAAATTAATTTTATATTAGATAAAAACGCTGGTTTTTACAATATATAAAATACCTAATTGTTTAAAAAAAATTATGAACTCATTTATATTTTGTAAAAACTATCTGAATAAACCTAATAATTTTGGACTCTTTTCCTGTTAACAAACATTATTATACTAAGAATTTTACTTTCCAAAAATACAAACATAAATCATAAACTTCAAAAGTTGTAAACGCATTGTCCAAAAAAACCTGGCACCACTGTAAATCAATAGTGGTGGAATAGGCAGCCAACAGAACACTTACCGAACTATTCGTTGGCACTGAGCTCCAGGAGCGCTCCTGCTGGTCATCGTAATCTAACATCTTAAATTACGTCGGCGTCGTGTATAAAAACGAAAAAGTGCAATTTCAGTTTTTACTGCAGTTTATAAATATTAACAGTAAAACAGTTTTCTTATGCCTCGTCTCACTAGACAAAAGTTTAGGTTTAATTCAAATATACGATTCTTGGAGACACTCAGTAACTTTATGTTGAAATATTCAAATATTTTGATTCTATTCCACTGAGGCTTGGATTAAATTATTCCACAGTATGCACATGTTTTCCATGGGAATCCTCTTCAACGCTCGTATGACGTAGCTGTTTCGATATAAATTTCCCACTTGCAGGTACGTCCTTGATCGCGTCCTTCTTGAGTCGTTCGTCGATTTCGAGGAAATTTCGTTGCGCGTTGCGCGGAAAGTCGCAAGGAAACTGGCGAAATCTCCTCCGCACACACACGCCGTGTGTGCGTATGGACCATAATAACATATATGAAGTGAGTAAATGCGTATTTTTAGCGAACGCATCACAGAGCACTCGCATAGTCTATTTCCACGCTGCCGGCGCGCGTTGCGGCGGCGCAAAAAGCCGCTCACGTTCCTCTCGATTAGTGCTATCAATAAATTAATGGCCGCTTAATTAACGCCGCTTCAGACGTAGTGCGATAGCGTACACGTAATTAATAGATGATCTTCATTATGCCCATCGTTTCTCATTCCGCAGCGCAGTCAATTCGGCAGTCAATGTGAGACACATCTACTGCGGAGCAATTTCCGGACGGCGCGGCGGCGGCGAGAAATTGTTGCGCATTTTCGCGCGCTCGCGAGCGTAATTTAATTAAAATATTCCGGGGGACCTAATGCGCTCATATGCGCAGGCTAGCGGAAACTGCTCGCCACCGGCGCAGGACAATTAATCATATTTTCGCCGAGCTGCTTTCCTCGGGTATTATTCTGCCTAGCTCATCACAACCGTTAAATTACTAATTTAATTATAGGGTGGCTTAGAAGGTCGACATGTATTATTTTTCGTCTTTTATTATTCTACAAGTTGTTTTTTTTTTCTTATTTTGAACAATTTCATGTTTAACATTTATAAAATGAACAAATAAATAATATTAAATTTAAACAAAGAAGTATTGCTTAAATATCGAGAAAAAGTCAAAGTTCATATCGTGACTTGTAAATTAAGTACAAGCAGATTGATCTCAAAAATGTGCTAATTTTTGTTTTATTTATTATTGTGTCATAGTCATAGGAATATGTTATTTCAGTCGATGCTTCAAGGTTGGCTTCTGCGCTGTTTAATGAGTTGTAAATTTCGACTAATGTTTACCCATGATACGTTCGAATACCTACACCGTTAGTAAGTATTAAATTTCGGATTATTAAAATACGCTGCAACAAGATTTTGAAATTGATATTATTGTATAGCAACATATCTTTAGTATGTAGTTACAGATAAAATTAGAACAATTTGAGAATATGATCTGAATCTAATAAAATCCAGGCTAACATAAACATAACCTTATATATTTATATATGACTTATTCTAGAATGAACGTTCACTAACCTAACCTAATCTAATATTAACGTAACCATATATTTTGATAGATAACTTATCCTAAATTAAACGTTCAAAAACCTAACCTAGCCTAACCTAAACTAACCTATTCTAACTAAACCAAATCAAACAAAATCAAAGCTAACCTAACTCAACCAAACCTAACCTCAACTAAACAAAAAAATATAATGTAATGTAACCTAGTCTAACCTAATTTAACCTAATCTAATCTAACATAATCTGTTGTAACCTAACCCAATCTAACCTAACCTAATCTAATCTAACCTAACCTAACCTAACCTAACCTAACCTAACCTAACCTAACCTAACCTGATCTAAAATAACCTAAGCTAACCTAATCTAACCTAATCTAACCTAATGTAATCTAATCTAATCTAATCTACTCTAATCTAACCTAATCTAACGTAATCTAACCTAAGCTGACTGACTCTTACATAATTTAACATAATCACACCTAATCTAATCTAACCTAGTCTAATCTAACCTAGTCTAATCTAACCAAATATATTTATATATCATTAATCTTAACCTGATTGTTTAATAGCCCAACCTAACCTAACCTAACATTATCATACTTTACAAACGTCAAGTTATACGTAACCTTATTGATTGATTTGATAATTGATAAAGGTTATCTCAACCTAAACGTTATCTACTCTAACCTAGTTTCAAGATAATTTTAACATAATATAACCTAATTTAAACATAACCCAACCTGGTCTAATATAGTCTACCATAAACATTACCTAACATATTTTCACTTAAGTTGGAAATTCCCATGTCTCAACTCAATGTTACCTAACGTAACCTATCCTAACTCAAATTGGCTTGATTCCTCTCATAACCTAATTCTTGTTGAATCAACTTGTTTGATTGTTTAATTTTGTATTTAAACACTTTGTCATTTCCTGTTCTTTATTCTTTCTTCTTTCCGTTAGTATCCTTCCGTTGTTTCACTCATCGCTGATTCGATAATAAAAGAACTAATTAAATAATATGACATCATTCTACTCCGAATAATATGCATTTGACACAATTTTCCAAATGAAATTTCCAAGTACACAGTGTTTTATGCGCGTCTCTGCGCCATGTCGAACATATTCATTGAATTTTGACGAGGTCACAGCATGTAACAAAATCGATCCGGCGCAATCTGAATACGGTCCAATCTGTGCTTCGCACGAATTTCTTTGCAGCATTGCGAAAGCAATGCCGGTGCTGACGTATAATATTATATTAGTGCAAATTTAGCGATAGAAAGGCGGAAATTAGGCCAAGGACGAAGAGGTTTTCCGACGGTATTAGAATGCTCTCATTTCTTATTCAAATTGATGTAAAATTTAATATTTGTGTGTAAATTAATTGTAGAATTGTAGAAATTATCAAAGCAGGGTGGTTTTTGCATGTATGTGGCGCTTACCTCGTTCGGACTGATCGCCAAATTATTCATTATATCGTCCGGAAGTCAAAACGCTCATCGGTGGGTAATTAGTATCGCTGCGTCGAGCTCGATACGTTTCAATCGCATGGTGCACGAGATCGTATTTTGATTTTCACCGCCTTCCGCAGACACGGTGTCTCGATGCAGTGGTGGTCCGTTTCTTTCCGTGGGGGTGGTAGGGGGCGGCCCGCAGCGAGCTCCGCGTTTCCGCTCTAGAGGCGTATGGCAGGGCGCCCGAAGCAGGACTGAATTCCGGGCATTCTCTGATCGTTACGG
This sequence comes from Drusilla canaliculata, assembly GCA_027574885.2. Classification (NCBI taxonomy): domain Eukaryota; kingdom Metazoa; phylum Arthropoda; class Insecta; order Coleoptera; family Staphylinidae; genus Drusilla; species Drusilla canaliculata. The sequence continues at coordinate 7,417 of JAODGA020022994.1, read as the reverse complement.
CCCGCTACGTGCACGCACACGCACACTAACCAAACACGCCAACGCCGCCACCACCACCGCCTCGCGCGCGCTCCACCAGGTTGCGGACTCCTTAGGTCGGCGCACGTCGCGCTAACCTCGAACCTTTGCGCCGAAACACAGAGTTGAACGAAGCGGGAGGGCACGACTTAGATTGGCCGCATTGCAGCCAGCGTTTTATTGCCGCCGCCTCCACAGCCTGCGGCGCGGCGGCGGCGGCGGCGTGCGCAGCTTGTTCGGCAGGCGTGTGTGGCTGGAACTTTGGGATGCGGCGTGCGACGTGACGTGCAGAGCGCAGGAGGGCCGCATTAATCGTGCGCTATCGTTGCGAGACCAATAAACGAGTGGCGTATTTACCGCGAATCAAGTTGTAAATTCACCACCGGAAGAAAAATGTTTGTCGGATACTGCGGTGGTGGGCCCAACAGTGATGCGTTAAATTGCAATTTTATGGGATCTTAATCGTTTTCTGTTTCTTAGATATATTACTAGTACTTTGCAGTTAAACACAAATTGGAAAGATTACTTCCTGAGGAACGACCTAATCTAAACTTAAACAAACACAAGCAAAATTAAAATCTAATTCTATCAAAACTTAATTTACATATAAATTAAATAATGAATGAATTTGGAAAACTTTATTACATTTCATATAACCTAACCTAACTTAACTTGATCTAACTTAACCTAACGTAAACTAACTTAACCTAACGTAACTTAACTTAACCTAACTTAACCTAACTCAACATAATTTATCAAACTTAACCTATTCCAACTAATGGTGGGTTTATCTCACCGATTTAAAAATTTAAGGTTAGTGTAATTTTGTAATATAACGTTAGAAAGTATAAACATGGGAAAAGCACGTGGCCGTTTATTTAAAAATTTTTTAAATCGGTGACATAAACCCGCCATTAAACTAATTTGTTATCATTTAACCTAAGCTACTTTATATACAATACCTAACCTAACCTACCTAACTTAATCTATCCTACTCTATTTCAGACTAAAGTTTCATTAATTAGCTTATGACATCTTAACCTAACTAAACTTGTCGTTAAGTTAAGATTCAATTAAAATATAACTAGTTTTAATATAAAAAATTGCATAATTAGCTTATTTTACTTGAGATAAACTAAGAATCTACATGAACTAACCTAAATCAACTTCACCTTAATTTTAACCAAAATTTGAGCTAACTTTAATCAAGAACTGTTAATAGGTCTGGAAATAACCTTTGTAACCCAGTTTCAGCTAAATGTGACAAAAACCCATATATCCGGAAACATTCCTAACAATGCACCTAATTACGCAAAGATTAAACTCAAGAGTAGTGCGACTTATTCAACAATGCCCGCTGATGCGGAAAATTGCTCCTTTCGCACATGTGCGCCGCGCGCCGCATGTGATGTATCGCCAAACTTTTCCCCAAAGTCGTCAACGGGAGCAATTTCAACAAACTTTGTAACCCAAACTTTGCTTTTGTGCGTCACTAACATAGAAATTCACAACAAATCAATTATATGTTCTCATTGTGATATATATCTTTTCCTTGTTTGAAAGTTAGGTAAAATCAAAATACGTTAACAATCCATAACACAACTTGTTGAATAAATCAACTAAAGCTTTGTTGTGATTGGTTTATTATTAATACATATAACATGCAACTTATAACTTAAGGAACATAAGAAGAAGCTAACAGCAAATTGGCCAGAGCGCAAGTCAGCTGTTTTGGAGTGAGAATAGGGCGTGGCTTACGCTTCAAAAAAATGTGCGTGGAACATAAACATAAACAAGTGAGGTAAGGAAATACGTATGCAGTATAGTAATACATATAATAGCTGGTATGCCTGATTGACCATAGGTACCTGTTTGAAAGGTCAATGTCCCAACAAAATAAGTAAAAATTTGTCATACCTCACTCGTTAATATGACTCTGAATTAGTTTATGTTATAATTTAAACCTTGTCAATATTTTTACCATAGAAGGTATATTAATGTTCTAGTTAAAATTATACACATTGTCACTAATTTATTCCTACACTAAATTTACTGGGTGCCGTTAACATGCGTACTTGACTCCCAAGAACTGCGTGTATTAGGAGTCAATTATGCCATTCGTGTTTGCATAATAAGAAGGTCATTTGCCAGTCGGTAGGAATTCACTTTTTGCGCACTGCCGCAGTGATACAGACACACACGCACACACACAAATCAAGAAGCTCAGAGACACCAGCAGAGACAAACAAATACGAGATGCGTATTACGTAACGCTCGCGATGATGTAATGCAATGCGATGTGCGATGTGAGTCAAAGCAAAAGAATCCACCAATGCTCCACACAATGCGCTCATTCGCTTGATGCGAATGATAAAACTGCTCCCAACGCAAACAAAGCCGATGTTTGTGTACGTTCAGGCATCGTTTACATATGATTACTTTTTTTAAATTGGTTTATTCTACGAGAGCAGATATTTTCTTGTGGCCAAAATATCTTCAACGTATTTCTACGCGAACAATAATATTTTGTGAGAAAAAGACAATCAATAAATGTATATAGGTTTAGATAAGTTAGGTTAGGCTAATTTAAAATAATTTAGGTTAGCTTACATTAAGTTATGACAGATTTATTAAATTAGTTGAGGGTAGATTAAGTTGGAGTTTATTGTGATACCATCAAATATTATCTCTAAAAATATTATCTGTGCAATAAAATTGATATTACCATAATTAAAATGCTGCTAGTAGGCCTATGAAAATAGCACACGTTCATAACCTATAACCTATACCACAGAATGTTCTAAGTATGCAGATGCACTAATTAACCTCATATTTTTTCATTTTGTGCAATTACCGCAAGCACACATGCGTGCATAAAGCAAAACAACAATTCCATTTAGCGCATTACTGCATTTTATCGGGGCCAGTTCTGCGCATATCAAGAGGAATTCGAGCTATTAGCGATAGTTGCTATTAGCACGCATAAATTGCTTATTTCCCTGTGCCAGGGTGATTAATTGCGAAAGTTGAGATTTAAAAATAAGCCGCTATTTTTATGCCGCACATATGCAAGCGCATTTCATCAGAGTCGAACAATTCGGAAATCATTTAGCTATTTAAAAACCTTCACTCATATAAATCATGGCAATATATTGGTAATAGTGCAGTACTTTGCATTCTGCTTACCAGAGACGAGTCACGTCTTTCCAAAACAATCAGAAAATAGAACCATAGTAAATGAATGGTGATTCAGTAAACATTTTATTGTAATTATTTGTGATCAATAAAGCTAAAATGCAGTGAGACAGATTTATTCCATGTTTGTAGCGTTCAACGATGTATTCAATCCAAACTTCATTCAATTTGTACACTCGTGGCGCCATCTCAAAAAAGTTTATCGAACTGTATACATAAACATGCTGTAATCTTGAATGTAACCGCTTTTTCTTTTTCTTTCTACTTAATATGTATAATCAATAATTAAACTCATTAGTAATTTAGATAAACGTTTATTTCAAATCATAAATGTAATGTAAAATTAAGTTATTACTCTCTACACTCAATCGAAGTCTATAAAAACGTAATGAGCCAAAAGTGGATCACATGCACTATTAACCGATTTAACACGCTATTATAAAAATGCAGAGAACCAAGGCACAATTTTCCAGTGTTGTGGAAAATCTACGTGAATAATTTTCTATTGATTGCCAACGTTTATGTATAAACTGGTATGTAATGCAAACAATCTTTAAATAAATTAAATGTTCTAATTTCAAAGTTTTGTATATTTCAATGTATAAGTCAATTAATGCAAAGTTTGTAACTTTAGCTTTAGGTTTAGGGTATGGTCATCAATTTACGTCCAAATCCACCCACTTAATTATATCCGTGAAGCACTCTTCCAAAAATCGATTTTTCGCATGGATAGAAATGATAATGCCCTTTTGATATCATCTACCTATATTTACCATTTCGCCAAAGTGTAATAAAAACTGTATTAATACCAAAGGTGAAAATAATCGGCTCGTTTGCTCCGTTTGCATGAACTGGTTTTCGTTGTTTCGTGGTGTTAGCCTCATTGAATGGGTAAATGGGTTTTCCATGTTTTTCTGCTCTCTTTTATGCCTGTGGTCACATTAATATGGCCATATTAATGGCGACAGTTGGAAATTACCTGTTTATCGTGATTCAACGAGTATGAAAAACAAGCATAAATATGATGCCGGATGCATTTGTGCGAATGTACGAATAAGGGAACGAGGGAGAGCTGTGTGCCAAAAGTGGATTTTAATATAGGCAACCCCGCGTCGCAGACTCCCACAATAATGATCCCGATCTGAATCGACGGCGACAGACTGTCGGGCACCGAAGGATATAAATCTAACGACTCCCAGTCTCGGCTACGCTTCGGCGGACATTCGATTTTCTTCAAGAATACATTTTTGGCATGTCCCATTTACGATCGGAGTTTATTAGCGTCCGGTAAAGTTCACCGCCTTTCAGCCAAACACTAAAGAACGCTGCTAAATATTCAACTACTAAAGAACAGTAAAAAAAAGAAAAGGACGTTGTTCAAATGTTTACAACTTCAGCTCAGCTAGAACGCAATTAAAGATTTATAGGCGTACTTACATGCTTGTTTTCCGTGTACACTGGTTGGATATCAATGTATTTGGGTGGCTGTGGTTTGGGTTTGGCCGCCGCAGGTGGCGGATCGTCGTAGGAAGGCTCAATGATACCATGCCCATGCTGATCTCGATGAATGCCTTGCGCGTCGATGAAGTGCAATTGGTACTCGTGCGAGATGCCGTGCGAGTCGAGATAGTGCCGGCGTCCCTTGTCCTGGCTGTGGCGCTTATGCGGCTGATGTCCACCCCCGTGGGCCCCGTGACCGTGCCCATGGCCGTTGTCCTGCTTGCCATCGGGTTTGCCGGCGTCGTGGTGCTCTGTAAAATGCAAGGAGTGATGCGACGGCAAGACGAGAAAGTCGCGACCATGCCCACCGCCGCTGTGATCCCCGTGATCCTTGTCCGCTTTACCGTAGTGCTCCTTGGGCTGATGATGATGGTCCTTGTGATAGTGGCCTTGGCCGGGCGCATGATGATGCGACGCCTCCATCAGCGTCGGCTGGATGTGCGTCACGAATTGAGCCATCTCGAACTGCCGCTCGTCCCCGCAGATTTATTTACACGTTCACGTCAGATTGTTTATATTTGCTTGCATCCCGGATGCTGACATTGTTCAACACCGACATGTCAACAAAAGACACCTTTCCAAGTTTACCGGTTAGTAAGAATTGTCTTTCCAGTTTGTTGTTAGTTGTTTGTTGTCGTTTTTAAATAAATTATTACGACACTGGTTGGTGGCGCGTTTATCTGGCTGGTGGCGGCAACATTCTGTTGCGTAGAGTTATCGACGATTGACTGCGCGCCGGCCGTGTTTTGGTGGAGCAGGAACAGCAGGACGACGAAGTCTTGGGATGTGCGCACACCCCCGCTGTGGTGTACGCAGGCAGTCCTGGTGTGCGCGAATCGATAGGAGAGCACGCGAAACTGCGAACGCACACACAACGGCGAAGAAGTAAGTTGGCAAGCGCGGATCCTTGTGTGGCGCCGCCGCTGAAGGAATGCATACACAATGCCACTTTAAAGAGAGCAATTCGATGGTACACACCTACTTTGGTTCTGCATACGTAACATCAACGCCGCCCCAGTTCGATTCCGATTTTTAGACATTTTTAAATCTTTCAGAATTTTTAGATTTTTCAAAATTCACAAATTTTTCAAGTGTTTTAAATCATACAAATTTTACAGATTTTTCTGAGTTTTTTGATTTTTCAAATTTTCCATGTATTTAAGATATTCTAGAATTTTTAGATTTTTTAATTCTTACAATTTTCTTAGAATTTTCTGATATATTAGGTTTTTTAGATGTTCTAGATTTTTAAGATTTTTTTGCTTTTTCTGATGTTGTAAATTATCCGCATTTTACAGATTTTTTTAGATATTCCAGATTTAAAAGTTTTTGTTTTAGTCTTTTAGAGTTTTTAAATTTTCCCAATTTTACAGATTTATTGGATATTCTACTTTTTCATATTTTCTCTTACAGACTTTTTAAATCTTTTAGTTTTTACAGATTTTTTAGAATTTTTTGATATTTTAGATTTTCCATATTTTACAGATTTTTTAACTAATCCAGATTTTACAGGGTATTTTAGGTCTCCGATTTTTTAGGTTTTGTTTAGAGTTTTCAAATTTTACAGATTCATTAGATATTCAAACATTTTCCGATTATTTAAGTTTTACAGACTTTTTAAATTTTTTAGTTCTCGCAATTTTTTGTTGTTTTTTAATATTTTAGATTTTCCATACTTTACAGATTTTTCAGATTTTCCAGATTTTTCAGTTTTGTTAGGTTTTGTTAGGTTAGGTTAGGTTTTGTTAGGTTTCTCAGGTTTTCTTAAAATTTTTCAGGATTTTAAATTTTTTTGAATTTTCTAGGTTTTTAAGATATTCCAGATGTTTAAAGATTTTTTAGCTTTTTCTGATGTTTTAGATTTTCCACATTTTCCAATTTTATTATATTTGTACATTTAAATTTGATTTAGTTTCTGTTAATGTTAATATAACTAGCAAGTTGCTTCAATAAAGTTATCACCCTCACATTAATATTTAGAACAGTTCAGGGTTTCATTAATCTGCCATGAAGAACGATAATATGAATGTGGAATAATTCATTTTCAGTTCAACCGCAAAGCAAGTGTAATTCTTTCATAACATTTGTCACTCTAAATATTTTATGAAGGTACAATTCACTCGTAGTTGAATAAGAAATAAAGTTAGATTTGACACGACAAGGTTTGGTAAGAGCCAATTTAGATTGGAAAGAGATACGTTAGGATGAAATGTTGTTGGTATAAGTTTGGCTAACAATAAGTTCAGTTATGTTGAGTTAGAAATAGGTTAACTATCAATAAATAAATCAGATTTAATTTGGTGAAATTCTTAATTTTTTTCAAGATGTTTTACAAAACTCCAAGAGCAGAATCGTTTAAATATATTACACTAATTTAACCATTGATGAAATTGTTTCGCGTAAATGTTTCGTAGCAGTTCATTTTCTAAACTGCTTTATTAAAAATTGCTTTAAGATCGTATATGACGTAACGAGCTTGATAAGTACTGTTTAACGCAAAAAGAAGTAGTCACACGAGGCCGAGTTATGGATGCCTTCTAATTGTAAGTGTAAAAAAATTTATCAACGAGATGGGTGGGTTTAAGCCACTGATCTCTATATAACATCTGGATAGGATATAGCGTTGACAAAAGTGAAGCCGATTTTCGGCGCAGTATTTGTATGTCTCCCCAGAAAAAGTGGGGATACAGGCGATTGATGCAAA
>JAODGA020022935.1:0-10325 GCA_027574885.2 Drusilla canaliculata | reverse complement strand
GGTACTGAATGCGTGTGTTTGTGCCGCAGGAGCGTATGATCGGCGTGTCGGCGTTGCAGGCGCGCGCACACACAAGCGCGTGTCTCGTCCGGTGAGCGCAGCAGGACTGAATTGAAATGCGAGCGGCGCAACGCCAACGGGTCTCTCTGCTGCGAGTTGCGCGGAGTCGTAAAAACGCGCCCCGCTGCCGCAGAACATTTTGTTCTACGTCTAGCTGGTCTAGCAGAGAGCAGCGTCCACTTGGTGTTGCAGTTCAATTCCTGCTTGCCGCCTTGTATAAATGTTTGCCAATAGGTGCATTTCGGCAAGTGTTCTTACAACTAACGTAGTGTGCCTCTATTTATCATTGTTTCTCTTTTCGCTACATTATATGTTTGATTTCAAGTTGTCAAAGACATATATATTGATAACTTTTAATGTGATATTGAAAAACGGTTATATTACTAATAATTAATACTTTCTACATGTTTTTGTGTTGTTATTTATTTATTTGTGTTGTTCCTGCTGAGAATCAATTATACAACGAATTTGTGACCGAAAAAAATATAGTAATTGATGAGGTTTTTCTTCTTTAATTTAGTAATTTATTTTACTAATAGCAAAATATGAAATAAGTAGATATTCTTTGAGGTTTTTCAGTTTGTTTCCAGTTCTATTTTCTGTATTGTTTATTTTTAATATTAATTTTAAAAGTATATAAAAACTCTCATCAAACCTAACTTTATCTAATTTAACGTAACACAATCTAACCAAACATTATTATTGATATATATGAAATCAAAGTCTGATGTGGTATTAATACTAGACAATTTTTTATCAATTTAATCTGGCACAAGAAGAAACCATAAAATAAATTTGCTAAACTTTCTTTAAACCAAAATTTGGATAATAATAATATAAACGTTTACTAAGAAAAGTTATTTAAATACATAGAATATTAATCACAATATTATTATGAACAATAACAGATTTTCTTTTTTCAGCAACAAAATGTGGAAGCTCACCAAACAAGAATCAGAAATGGTACTTTGACGGAACAAACATGTCCTTGCCTAATTGTGAACCGAAGCAAATCTAATCACACAAATACTCTGTCTACTTCATATTGCAATGTTAAAAACTTTATCAGTGGTCAAAACACTTGAAAAACTGACAACAAAATACTTACTAACAGCATAGTTTACAAAAGAAAAAAACAGTAAAATCAAAAATTTCAAATTGTGAAAAACTAAAGGATTCTTTGTTAGAATACTCTGAACTTAAAACAGCCTAACGCATACACCAAATAAGAATGCAAGAATCTATAAAGGAAAATCAATCTATATTTATTTAACTATAAATCAATAAACACTGCAACCTCTTTAATCTGAACTAACAAATGTACGGCTGATTCTAATTATCAAAAAATTCGGTTTACTGAAGCAATGACAGAAATAATTAACTTTCATAAGTCTCTACATATTTACAACATAAGCATATTTTACGTAATAAAAATAATTTACCAAAAACCAACTTTACTTACTAAATATGAATAAAAATTTATAGTTTCTAGGTTTCTGATGTCACAAATCTTTGATTTTCCCAAATTGTATTTTTTCAATAAACAAGTCATTATAATGCCCATCTATAATTCTTAATTATCTTGATCTTATCATCAATAAATAGAGTAATGTTTATTTTTAGAAGTCACCTTGATTTCAAATACCAAAGTAAGTTTAACTCACAATCAGTCAGAATAAAGTCTCTAATGAACAATAAAAAAGCCGTTTTTACAGCACATATATGAATTAATGGATTTCCTTGTAGGTAAGAGAATAAATATATTTACAATATATCTTAACATAATTATAAATACAAGAGAACGTAAAACCAAGTGATTTCTTTATTTAGGAAGCAAATATTATTTTGATATTTGGATTAGCAATATTTTTTTTAACAAATTAAACTAAGAAAGACTGATTCTTAGTTTAATTTATTAAGAAAAGAATTTTACATGTGCGTGTAAGATCTATCATAACTCAAGAACAGATAGACCAATTTCTATGATTATTTAAATTATGTCTGATCAGAATAGGATAATTGGTGTTAAAATATATCCCGGTGATACAGAGTTTGCCAAAACGGCTAGTATAAATAAAAAACAACAGATTATTTCATATTTATATTATTTATTTCAAATACATTTTGTTTGTAGTAAAATCGAAAATGTACAAAAAATCGGCGTTACACTTAATCAAAATTAAGACAAAAAATGTATGTGTTATCGGTTTCTATGTTGTTTTTCTTTGTTCCGCCGTATCGCACTCTTCAATTATAATATCATACATTTATTTTTTGGTTTTCATTTCTATTTCCTCATAATCATATTTTCTCCCCATATCTCACTTACCCCATCCGCAAATACAAACAGCCAAAAAATGCCGATTCGCATTCGTCATCGTGAGATCACAATCCGTAAATGTTCCTCAATCACCACAATAATGTATGCCCTCCTAATTCCAAATCATTACAGAAAATAAACTCCACATACTTTTTCGTACAATGTATAAATAATCGTTTGCTGTACATGCTATGCGAACGCATCAAACATCGAACCAAAAAATGTATTAGAATTAATAGAGAAAGCAAAATATCACAAAAAGAAATCATCATCAATCGCCAATGATGTGCAAACTATGTGGGCGCACTAATTGGATTACAATTAGCGCAAATGTTCGCTGTCATTAACGCGTTATTTTTTTTCATTTTCTTCTTCTCCTAAACTGGTAAATATTATTAAGGAAATTAATACAATATAAGTGTAATAATAAATTATTTTTACGACTGTTTCCTTACAATCTTGAATTTTCCTTTCCTTTTATGATTATGTATTATTTTCCTCTCGTATGTTATATATAAGTAGACTTTAGTTATGTTTCTCTTTCGCTGATTACGAAATAATACAAATCATCACATACAAGATATAATTTTTGTTTGTATGGAATAAAATATGTATGTATAATAGGACACAATGGAATCATATTTTCGATGTATGTAAATGTTATGATTTTTGTTAATGTTTACATGAGTATGCAGTAGTGTTTTTTGTTTGCTTTATATTTACTTAAATATGCCTTTCGCTAGGTACGAATATACACATGTTCCGTTGAATATTTGTTTCAAAGCGTTTATATTTTAATACGATTAACAATTTGTCGGTCGGCGTTGATTCATCTTTTTTTGGTTGAAATTTGTTTCTTTCGCTTTTTCACATAAATTTCCCGCTGCTAAAAACCTCATCCATGAATGAACATTAAATGGCACAAAATTTTCCGATTTTCCCAATGAGTGGCGTATGTATGAAACGTGTATAATTTATATTTAATAAATACTGGAAGTCCTTATCAACTAATATTTAATATATGTACAAAAATAATGCGCTCTGCTGGTTGTAAAAAAATCGGTTGAGAACGAATCGACTTTAAAAACTGATCGAAATGTCTTTAAAAAAAAAGTTCCCAAAAACAAATAGTAGAAAAAAAATGTCCAAGAAATTGACTTGAACAAAGAGAGTTGGCTGATTGTAATTGTTTAGTATTCAATGTAATAAAAGATGTTAAAATTGGAGAAATAATAACAATCTTTGCATCAAGGATACAATCAGATATCAAATAAAACATGAATAAAATTGTAATTGTCAACAACTCGTGTTAACAATGTCCTTCCTCTCGTCTCTGCAAACCGCGTTGTAACAAACAGAAAAACAGCGACGATGTACAATGACAGACCCGTATTGTTACAAAAATGTAAAAGACATGTAATATGTTCCGTTAATTGGCGGAAACCCGAGTTCCCGCCGTAATGTCACTAAAAACCTGTAACGAAGTCATCTCAAACTGCTGTCTGTAGTTGGGTTAATGTTCTATACATTTTTCTTCAATGCTCGAGAAGCGGAGCCTCTATCATCGTGTAATTTTACAATTTCATCCTACATTTCTCATTACTTATAGACACAACCGATTGTTTTTCATTTGATTATTTCGTAAATTGTTGCTTTTTATGTATATATTGCATTGTGGTGTGTATCTACGGTATGAAATTGGTGGATCCTTGATTGGGTGGTTAGATTAGCAAGAATTAATTTTAATTGTATCAATCAGCAAGTAACTGCAAATTTTGGCTCTACCAGGTTGCAATTTCGTTATCGCTAGTCGTACCATTTATGTATATATGTAAATTGTAAATACGGAAAACAGCCTTAGGAAACATTCACTTTTATCGCTTATCCGTAGCTCCGTCGCGTCGCTCGTCCTCCCAAATCTTTATACAATACTTACTGCTGCGAAGTTGTGGTTCGATCGGTTCGGTACTCGCGCCAAACATATAGTTGATTTCTTTGTTCACACTTCTCGTTGACTAATAAATACAGCTTCCTAATGTATAGTGTTATGTTTGCTCATTGGTGGTTGTTGTCTGTCTCCAACAAGTTCGAAGAGAGCGCCGTGTATATGTCGCTAACGCCCTTTTTTGCCTCTAGTTTATACTTATAGAATGTAAAATTATAAAATTGTTCTTGCAGTGTATGCAATTATTTGCTCTCAATAGGGTTAACGTTAACTCTGATGTGTTTGTTCGCAAAACATCGTTGATGCTAAATTATCTTCGGTTCAGTTCTGATTTGATTGCTGCAACAAACAAAACAATTGACTTATTGTGTTACTAACAGAAAGAATGCAGTATTGTGCAACATACCATCTAAGATTTCGTGTTTCATTTTCGTAATCTCCTTCTGTATCTCTTTAACTAGCTCCAGCTTCAGCGTCTCCAGATCGGACGGTGCTAGCGAGAGTCCGTCAGTGAGTCCATTCACCTTGAGAATGGTCTCCTCCGACGCGGACCCAAACCGCTTGCGCACACTCTTGGGCGAGTCGCCGTTGTGTGCGTGTTTGCTGCTGTTCGCCGGCAGTGTGTTGGTCTTCTCCCATGTCGCCTTCTTGTCGTCGTCATCTGGCAATGGTTTCTTCTCCACCTGTGCATTAAGACGATAAACGCGATGCATTAAAAACAAAGCCCATTAGGCACTCTCTCTGCAAACTTACGGCTGCTCGTCGCCGCGCCAGCGTCTTTGCCATCTCATCCATCATGGAAGCCATGCTACCGCCGCCGCCACGGCCTATCGTGCCGTAGTTGCTGCTGCCGCCGCTGCTCGTCGACGAGCCGCTGTTTTCGGCCGGTGGCGGTTGCGCGTTGTTCTTTTGGCTCTTCTTCAAGCGCGCCGCCTGCAGCTGGGCGGCGAGCGAGTTCTCTACCTGATCACTGCTCGCCGATCGCGTCATATTCATCGGTGGTGGTGGTGGCGGCGGAGGACCGGCGATTGTCGGCATGGGTGGGCCCATCGGCGGTGGCCCACCACCGATGCCGTTCATAGTCGGGAGCGGTGGACCCATGGGAGGTCCGCCCATCGGCGGTCCACCCATTGGTAGACCAACGGCCATGGGCGGACCCATTGGTGGAACCGGTGGTGCCATTGGTGGTGCACCGCCCATCATCATCGGTGGCGGAGGAGGGCCGCCCATTGGGGGTGGTGGGCCACTCATGGGTGGTGGAGCAGGAGGTGCGCTGGTCGTACGTTGATGACCTAAAATTTGAATATTTATCTATATATCAAAGAAAGTGGTGTATGTAATTACATTTATAACTCAAGAACAACTCAACCGATTTTTATCATTCTTTCTGCGCTGCCTATTTATTAATCCCAAGAAAGATGTCGTATGTTGAAAGTTAAATCAATATTTTAAAAAAGTGTTCTTTGTAACAACACTTATAACTCAAGAACGGCTAACTTATTTTTGTAATTTTTTCCTTTGTTTGATTTGTATGTTAGGAATATAATTTTAGTCGTGTCTGTAAGAACTATTATAACTCAAAAACAGATAGATCAATTTCTATGATTACTTTTTTTTAACTTGTCTTCGATAAATAAAAAATAATACAAATATTAAAAAAAATTGACAAATACCTGGATTGGAAGGTGGCGATATTGGACTAGGTTGAACTACATTATTAGGTAGTGCTGGCGCTTGAGGCACATTATTCATGGGCGACGTCTGCTGCGGCGACATCAGCACCGTGGATATCCGCCGCTCTTGGATCATAGCGACGTCCTCGCGCGTCATCGTGCGATAGCCCATATCCTCGTCGTACTGCTGCTGCGTGGGCGGCAGCTGCTGCGCCGGCGAATACTGCGGCGGCTGTTGTTGCTGCTGTTGCTGCGGTTGCGGCAGTGGCGGCTGACGAACAATATTGCTGAGTATCTCCAGCGAGTGGAACATAGCCCGTGCAAACAGATCCGCATCCTCCTTGGAGCTGAAATTCAGACCGTAGACCTGCTTGTTGTCGCGCCATTGGTGGAAGGTCGGCGTCGCCTGATTGTACTTGAGGCCCTTGAGGATGGCGCAGTTGATCACCACCTCGTGGTCCTGCAGCTTGCGCCCGACGACACGGAACGTCTGCTGCACGGTGTGCTGGTAGATGTGCACCTTGGACAGGCCGGACGAACTTCCCGACGGCACCCACTTCTTGTTGATGTCGTCGTAGACCATCACGCTCGCACGCGCGCTCGCTATCGAATGCTCACTGTCGGAAGAGAGATCAAAAACAATTACAACCAGAACAATGCAGACATTAATGACAATCAGTCGAGACGGTAAATAGATAAATACAGAAATAGTTTACATTGTTTACAGGCACACAATGATAAGGCAGGTGTCGTAAGAGAAAAAAAAACACTAAACAAGTTTAGCTTAAAACATTCTTTTCTTTTGCAAACCTCGCCAAAAAATGAAGTGTAACTAATCAACAAACGATGCAATAAAGCCTATTTAGTTTAACTAGTTATGGTAAACATTCAAGCAAAATAAAGCAAATATCTTGACGCGTGGATAATAAACAAAGCAGCGTTGTGATTGGTCAAATCTCCTCAATTCTTAACAAATTTCTACGATCCTCCACGAATCCCATCTGTATTGATTATTTCCAAGCAACATGAAGCAGATACTCATACCTACTACGACTAGACTAACTTTGTTTACCAATGTTTTGTATGCGTATGTGTAAATGAACAGCGAGTCCGCCCTAACTCTAAAATTGATAATGTACGCAGTTCTTTATAGATGCTCTGTGTGACGTGATCTTTCTGACGGGTTAAATACGTTGTACACAACTCTGCCAGTAAACATTTGTGTTTTGCTCCATGTTTTGTAGTTACTCCCTCCTCTCGTAGCTTCAAACATAATTCATTCGCACAAATCTTTACCTTGCTCCTTCTATAAAGTACTATGGCTCATATAAACATTTTCATAGTAAACCAGGTAAAGACTTCGACGTTTTAAGGATCTTTGTAAATTTACTCTGCCTTGGCCCTTTAATAAAGTATTTTATGAACGTGCAGAAACAAGTAAATTAAAATTCTAAGAAAGTCTACAAACGAACCATGCCCAATATTGCTCCCAGCTTTGTCTCTTTTTGCGCATTTCCACCTCGTACTGATCGTCAAACTCCTGGTAGAAGGCTGCGTAGGGATCACCGTCACCCATTTTGTGCCAACGCTTGCAAATTCCTCAATACACACTCACACACACAATGTTTACAAGCTGCGCTTAAATTCGGGCGCCGTTAAACGCGCACAATCAGCATAAAACAACCGCTGTAAAAACAACTTCAACGACAGCGCAGGTGGCTGAGCGTGGTGGTGACTTTTGTTTTCGATTACAATAAGCCATTTGCGTATATCTCCATTCGCATGAATCACCCAATAACACCAATAAAACTGTAGCGCAAACTTTACAACATTACCAACACTAAACGGTGCATTTCTCTACAACCAAAATGTATAACTTCCGAGAGTTTCCCAAACGATTAGTCCCAGTTTTCGCTGTTTTGAACACGCCGTTATCGTCGATAGAACGCCACTATCAATATCACGAAAAAACAGGCGCAAATGTCACACGTCCGGTGGTGCGCGCTCGCATCAACGCGGCGAACAATACTAAATCCGTTTTTAATTCGTGTTACTTAACACTCCGGTCGCTTTGCATTCCGTTCGACGAATCAGCGAGCACTCCCGTTGAAGTAGTGCACGAGTGCAGCGGAACACAGTAGGAGCCACGATTCGTCACAACGAGGAAGTCCTCCACGACTTGTTGTATATATGGTGTTTTTTTTTCTCCAATTCCAATTTACCGATACGCGCAACAAAGCTTCACGCGCGCACCACGCATCGAATTAAAACGCAGCGTGTGTCTGTGTATAAACGCCGCTCTTTCGTGCCGGCGTTCTCGATGGGAAATGAAGTTAAACGCACGCTGCGCTCGTTACGAACAGGGATAAAAACGCAACTTCGGACAGTGTTTTTCTTTTCTTGCGTCTTCGTTGCGTTCACCAGCAGGTTGTTACGCGCACGCGAGCACTGCGCCCGATGGGGAGGCAAATTGCATGCAGGCACAAGAACACTTTTACTTTTGACGTGTTTTCCTTCGACCGAAGAAGCAGCACACTGCGCACTTTGATATTAAAACCAATTTCTTCCACCTTGCTATGCTTGCACACCTGCAGGTCGCCACTCGGTGATAATTTTACTATCGAAACCTTCTTGGTAACATGACTGTATCCATTAATATGTTTTATAGAAACTTTATACTGGGTTATACATATTTGCTAGTAAGACTTTTACGTCAGGTGCGTTCCGTGCCACTTGCTGCGAGTACCTGCCTGCAGGAGTCACCAACGCGCTTATCTATATCGACGTGCCAATGTTTATTAATTCACGATATTATTTGATCACTTTGCTGGTGCTCGCGCTCGCGATGTAAGTAGTCTTTATTTTATGGTCGTCGCGCAGCGACTAGCATCGATTTGCGCCATCGAACGGGTGTTTTTTTCCCAAGTCGAAACCGAGAGAGTTGTGCAGCGCTCGGATCGTTACTTCGCCGACTCGGAATCGCCACTGGCACGGGACAGTAGGAGCAATAGCAACACTAGTTTTCCACGTACTTGGGTCGTAGCAACAAAGTAGCAAGTTGCGACGTCTCGTGGTGACCACGGCATGGAAGTGTGGAAGAAAGTGTTTTGAAGGATACATAGCAGTCGCGGCGCAGTACGCAGCAGCAGCCTTGGTGGTACCGGCCGAGTGGTATGAACTTCATTTTTCATTAATGAAAACAAATTTGTTTTTAATGAGCGCACGCCAATGCGCACAGGATGCGTACTATGATGTGTTATTTACAAAAATGTTTATCGTCAATTATTGTTCAAGTTCAATGGTCTTTTTTGTACTAAAACTGTTTTAAAGTTTCAAGGTCTCTTTAAAAGTTTGACGAAGAAATGTATTCAATTGCAAGCGTAAATTCAGTGATATATTAAAAATTCCAAGTATCCATAGAATAAAGAAAACACCAAACGTTACAAATAAATAATATTGCTAAAATTGTAATAATTATTTTCGGATCAAATAAAAAGTTGACAACTGATATGTTCTCAATAATGGCCGAAGACCATTCAACATGTTCGAGTTGTTCACGGTTCGGAAGACTGCAAGGTCAATGAACTTGCATGTTTGCCACGCCTTATCTTCACTCCACCACCATTAACAAGTAAATGTAGCTAAAAAACTGGTGAATTGAGTAGTCAAAGTAAAACATGCGGAAAAGTATATTGCGCAACGTAAGGTCGAGTTGTAACGGAAATTCTCGTCATTATTAAAAACAGCTGATTGAGCGTTGTGAGAACCTAGTCGAACGCGACTCGGTGCACGCATGTACTGCGCATGCGCATAGTAGGTAAACAAATGCGTGATGTGTATTGCACGCCTTGCACAATGGGGAAGAAAATCGATATCATATCGCAACGAGTGGTAATATGAACTCATATCGTAACTATTGAATGTTGTCTGGTTTCCAGACATGTAAAGTTACACATTATGACAACTTTCGCATTTTGTTTAAAAAATAAGCTTTATCGCATATAAAAAAAGAATTAAAGGTAGATATTCATATTTTATTAAAAACACATGGAAAGATTAAGTACTTATCATAAAGTTAAACTTTCATATACGATAAAAAAAACACAAAAACGTTACAATGTAAAACTACACTGCCCACTCTACCACAATGATTTTCTTCCACACGTGAATAACACGATAAACATTTTCTTTGTGGTAAAGAATTTAAATTTAACTTCTTTATGACAAAAAACTCAAGATCACTTCAAAGTTCAATGTATCATTCCAAAAAGTCTTTCCAGATTTGTAACCACGCTTAAAACAAACCGCGTGGTGCTAATATCTACTA
>JAODGA020022932.1:0-15410 GCA_027574885.2 Drusilla canaliculata | reverse complement strand
GGCATTTTAGAACAAATTAATTGCAGATTTTTCCCGCAAAAATTAATTTTTTCATCTATGTAGATAGAAAAGAGTTGTGAATTTAAAAAAGAAATTGAAATTTACATTGTAGTGCACGTTTGTCGTGCTCGTTTGGGAACGCACGAGGGAAAGTCGGAGCGGTAAGCGCCTTCTTCAATGTAAACTTCAAAATTTTGTGCAAAGTTTATATATATATATAATTTATACACTTTTCTTGCACTCATGCAACCGATTTGGAAAAACCCATGCTTTAATTGGAAAATTACACTGCTTTTCCTTTGATGCCATTTCCTTGAATTCAAGGGTTTCTTCTTGCCGATCGCGGATATGACGTATGGTTAGCAAACGCTCGTGGAACCATCGACTCCACTAATCACACGAGGCTGGACGTGCACAATCCCGACGACAAGAAGGAGTTTGATAAATACTCCTTCCATGAAAAGGGCACCATGGATTTGCCTGCAACGATCGATTATATTCTGGAAGTAACGGGCAAAAAAACTCTTGCAATGTATGCGCATTCCGAGGGTGCGTCCATGTTCTACGCACTCGCAGCCACTGCACCTGCGGAAACGAATAAAATCAACTCTTTTTTCGGCTTTGCACCGTTGGTATTCATCGGAAATGTTACGTCACCAGTTGTGAAAATTGCTGCGCAAATAAATTGGTTTTACCTGGTATGTGAACGTATTTGGACTTAGCAGTTTTGAAATACTTTATGAATATTTCCTAGATAAGATTACAGTGAGTTTGACGTCATACTGTTATTAAAATAACAATTTTCTTTAATTATATAGGGAGGTATCATGCACAAGGTAGCAACACCAGTGGTACAAATTTTCATCAAAATACTCGATACTGTGACATCAAATATATTAATGCGACAATTTGCTTCCAAGCCGATTGAATTCATTAGCGGCGGAAATGGTCAAATATCTGGTGGAACCGCTTCCAAAATATATAAATATTTTCCTAGTTACATTAGCCCCAAGAGTTTATTTCATATTCTTCAACTTGTTTCTTCATGTAAGTCTTTATTTTATGCTTTTACCCTTCTCGTATGTCTTAATTAAATTTTAGTATCTTATTAGAAATAACTTTCTTTCAGCAAACTTCCAACAATACAAGCATGCAATATGGAACCCAAAAAGGATTTTCAGTGTATTCCGGAATTATGAATACAACCTTAAGAATGTTGTAATTCCTATGTACCTGTACTTCAGCCCGGATGATATGTTCATCAACGAACGTAACCTGAACCGTTTCAACGCCGCCTTCACACGCAAGCCGAAAGTGTTCAAAGTGCACTCCAACCGTAAGTTCGGTC
The DNA here is from genome assembly GCA_027574885.2 of Drusilla canaliculata. Taxonomy (NCBI): domain Eukaryota; kingdom Metazoa; phylum Arthropoda; class Insecta; order Coleoptera; family Staphylinidae; genus Drusilla; species Drusilla canaliculata. The sequence goes on along the minus strand of JAODGA020022932.1, from coordinate 14,062 downwards.
ATTATGACTTGGTGTACGGCAACGATGCCAACAAAGTCTACGCATTAACGTACGACGCTTTGAAGAAGCATACGGCAGCGTAATCTCAACCGCAAGTAAACTTAGTACGCATTAAAAGGAAGATTACAAACAGATTTGCGTTTTAATCCACGCTCATAATTACAACATTATCATTAATCATGACCATTAGTCCAGGCTCAAAATGTTTAGAATTTTATGATTGATTGTAGACTGGACACTCCATCCCATGACAAAATCATTGTGAGCATAGTACACTTTGTGCACTTGTTGAAGATTTGTCAATTTTGACAGGCCATGTTCAACACCACCAGGTGCCAGAACTTTATCCATGGAACCATAAAAGATGTATTTTGGAATTTTTGCCACTTTGTTCAAGTTATAGATTGGTGGCTTAGTTTGACCGTAATGTTCAATGTTCCCGGAAGTTCCATAATCGTATTTGTGAATATCTTCTGTTAAAGTATATAGTTCAATAGCTTGATTTTAAAATATGTTCAAATTAAGTTTAGTATACCTTTTCCAATAAATTGGGTGACGTGTAATTGATTCTTTGAGGAACCTCCTGATGGATAATGGCTTAGAATAATCCTTAGAAAAGCATATGGTACCTCAGCAGGAGTATACCCATGCATGTTTAGATACTTTATTTGGCAAATTACGATACTTCCCCAATAACACTAACGCAATATAATACTCAGTTGTTTGCCCCAATCGTAGTGTAATGACCTCTGCAAAACAATTGTCAGTTAATTATTAAAGTTTCGAAGGTTTCAGTACCGGTGCATTGTCATTCTTCAAATCACGCAAAATGTATTTCATATTAAGCAATGGAGCTAAGCCAATGTATTTGTTGATTTTTTCTTCATATTCTGGTCTTTCTAGACATAGCATGAAATACATTGTATTTCCTTGCGAATGCCCGATAAATGAAAGATTTCTTTGATTAGTTTGTTCAAGAATATAGTCTATAGCAGCGGATGTATCATACAAGGCCACATCATCCAAACTGTAGTCCCAGAAATCATCTGGACCTTCCATTGACACGCCATTACCACGATTGTTGATCATCCAAACATCGTAACCAGCATCGGCCAGTATATAACCTTTTTTATTATGAAAATTCGATAATTAAAAAAATTGTTGAGTTTCGAAGGTGCACAAACCTAATGCATGTCCAGGTCCACGGGCCACCCAAACATGATCCGATGATATAAAGCCATGATTCAAGAAAATTACTTTGTTAGAACCATCTTTTACAATACTGCGTATCCGATGAAGAATTAACTCGTAGCCATCAATAGTGGTAACAGTATGATATTCGTAAGGATAATTATATTTTTTTAACAGTTCAGTCTTATATAAAAAATACAATACGTAATAAATTTAATATCCGTTTTATTCACTATATGTATTGATACTTACAGTATTAAGAAATTCATCTTTGGGATCAACGGGTGATTGACTAAAAACACTTGATATTAAAAAACAACTTAAAATGACAACAAAATGTTGCATTATAACGATTGAAATCAATTTGAACCGGATGATACAATAATCAATACTGATTCACTGATTCAATACAATTCTTGCCTTGTTTTTTATACATTTTATCTACAAGTTTTTTTAGAAGTGTCAACTTTATCGCAATTATGATTACAATAATACTCCAAATTGAGAATTTATGTTCAATTTTATATTTTCACATAGTAAATTTTAAATATTGTTTTCTACATTGACCTCTCTAAAATTGTGGGTCTTATAATTTTGAGTCTATCGCAAATCAGGGCAAATTAAATATTTGAAATGCGTGATGCATACTGGAAGAGCCGGGAGACTGCTTTTGCGATTGCCTTGATGAATTATGATCCAAGTTTTATGCGTCGCCTCTAGCACTCAGCGGTTAAGTAGATGGTATTATATTTCACGAAAAATGTACGTCCCTATTAAAACTTTTCATTCGTCAGTATTATGAATCTAGGTCAACAATGACAACGTTATTGTCGAGAAGTAATCAACGTCGGCTCAACGTTAAAAAAACATAATGCACCAAAATCATTTTTACGAATGTATTTGCAATTCATGTAATGATTATAGTTTTATTATATATCTATTTATCCATTGAGTTCAAGGTCTCTAAAATGAGATTTGGGTGGAGGAGTATATGTTCTACAAAAACCAAAAGGAACTATACCTGTAGGTTTTGCTGACACAAAAACTTGGCTCCTAAGTAAGATTCCCGGAGTATATCTTGGCCAGCAACTTCCTGAATTGCCCGAACGAAATATTATGCAGCAGATTTTAATGTGTGTGTGACTTTGTGTGGTACAGTGTATATTTGAAACGAGGTCACCATTCAATGTGTTTACTCACACATTCAAATTTTGGCATGTAGATGTGATATTTTCATAATAAACACAACGGGTATCATTTCTATTAGTAAATTTCAAAAGTTGTTCAAATTTGAGAGGCTGTACGATTGTAAAGGAAAATAAGACTATTGTCTTTTATACACCGTTGCATGCGTCATCTAATGCGCAAGCTCTTCTACTTTCAAGACTGGAAAAAATCACTTCTTTTTATTTAGTGTAGCAGGTAAGTGGAATATTTCATTTAATGTTTTTTTAATATTTCCGAAATTTCTTAACTTTGAGGAGCTGTACCATCCTAATGGAAAATGCTAGATATATTTCTTATACATTATTATAAGAAACTCTTTCCAAACTCTTCTACTTCCAATATCTGGAAAGAAAACTCTTCTATCTATTAAAGTTGAGCTGGAAAATTAAATTTAGCTTATCTCGCAGAGACTAAACTTTGATAAAAACAGTTCCTATCTAAGAAATATTTTCTTTTCTTTTCCTTGTTTGTATATAACTTTTTTGTATAACAGCTTGGACTAGAAAAAAAAAACATTACTTAAAGAATAGTCAAGCAACATAAATTAATTAATATATATCTATTTATTATAAAAAAAAGCAATTAGATTAATAACAACGTACACACCATAAATTATTTGTTCTCTAATATAAATTTAAAAATATAAAATTAATACACCTAGAGACATCTACAAGTAAGTGTTTAAAAATTACAATTCATTAGTTTTAACATTTACAACGAGATGTCTCTACGTGTAGAAATTCTATTTTTCAGCTAACTCATAATAATGATTTCTTTCCAGATATTGAAAATAGAATAGTTTGCGCGTCTGATAATGTATAAGAAATATGTCTAGCATTTTCCGTTAGGATAGTAAAACCCCTCAAAATTGAGCGATTTCGGAAATAAATAAAAAACACTGTTTGGAATATTCCACTATCCTGCTAAACTATAGTAGTAATAAGTGATTTCTTTTCAAATATTGAAAGTAGAAAAGTTTGTAGCACTTTCCAACAAGATGGTACACCCCTTCAACATTGGGCAATTTTGAATATTTTCGAAACCATGACTTGGAAAATTCCATTTTCGGGCTATACTACTAATTTAATTCTTTTCGAATAATAAATGTAAAAGAGCTTGCGCATCTGATGATGTATATTAGACATCTGTAGCATTTTCAGATTTGGAAAATTTAGGAAATTCAGGCCAATTAATAAGCACAATTTCATTTTTTTGTCTTTTGGTTCTATTGAGGTTTAGCCTCTGCAGGATAGGCAAATCAATGTAAAAAAAATGCAAAGTTTTTACAGCAAAGTTATGTTTGCAATGTTGTTAATTGTATAGGCAATACCATGTATAAATTGTATAAATAACTTCGATTTGAGAAGTATGTCATATTCATAATAAAACAATATCTGACAATGAAATATTTATTTTAAAATCATTTGTTAATCAAATCATATTCAATCAATACGATCTAATTCTCGGTGGAACACTCGGACACTCTTGTTCGTCCAGGGTACCATCAATTACTGGTCGGTACGTCAAGCACACTTCGCCTGTATCGGGATTGACGTTAGCAAGCGTATGCTTGCGCCAATGAGAACACATTGGTTTCATTTCTTGTTCATCAAGTGGTTGCGCGTAATCATATTCATCAATTCGTACAGGATAGTCTCCGCGCGAGTGGGCTCCACGGGACTCCTTTCTAGCTTCAGCGCCGATGATCGTGGGCATTGCATGAAGCAGCAAGTTTCTCAATTCCAAAGCTTCGACAAGATTTGAATTCCAAATCTTTCCCTTATCCGATATTGCAAGGGCTTTTAGGGAGTCGTACACTAGTTGCATCTCCTCAACTCCCTTACATAGCTGATCCCCAGTTCGAAAGACAGCAGCATATTTTTGCATATTATCCTGCATTTTGTCCCGAAGATCAGTAGCTGTCACTCCATTTCTCCTCTTCATCAAATCCACAATATATTGTAAAGATTCTGTGCCTGCATCCTATTTCAAATAATTACTTAGAAATAGCTTTAAAGTCCTTTGTAAAAATACGTACAGTATCGAATTTGTCCATCTTCTCACCAGGTTTGGCTTTGCAATTAATTGCTTCGACAACAGCTCGGCCCATCACTACGATCTCCAGTAAAGAGTTAGCTCCAAGACGATTGGCGCCATGAACGTTTGAAGATGCACATTCGCCACAAGCCAGAAGCCCTTGTACTGTACAGTCTTCCAAGCCATCATCAGAGTACTTTTTAACTTCACCCAGGTAATTCGTTGGAATACCACCCATGGTAAAATGTACAGTTGGTAATACCGGAATGGGGTCTTTGAGAATATCAGCATTTACAAAAATCAATGCTGATTCACGAATGCCAGGCAATCTTTTAAGAATTATGTCCTTGGGCAGATGATGCAACTGAAGATACACATGATCTTTTAGAGGACCTACTCCACGTCCTATTAAAAGACTTGTTTTATTCCTGACGTATAAATACCTGAATACCTTTACCTTCCATTATTTCGCTTGTAATTGCCCTTGAAACCACATCCCTTGATGCCAAATCCAAAGCCGTGGGAGCATAGCGTTCCATAAAGCGTTCACCTTCTCCATTCACAAGAAAACCACCCTCGCCACGCGATCCTTCAGTAATTAGGATTCCAACAGGATACATCCCAGTTGGATGAAATTGAACGAATTCCATGTCCTGCAATTGTAGTCCTGCGCGCACTGCCATTGCTCCACCGTCACCAGTGCAAGTATGTGCAGAAGTACACGATTTATAAATTCTTCCAAAGCCACCAGTGGCAAGAACCTGAAACCTCTGAATAGTCATTTCTCTAAAACGCTAATTTTATGCGCCGTACAATATTATTTCCTCGAAATCTGTGATAGGTCCCGTCCTCCATATTGTAGGTAATTACACCCTGACATACACCGTTTTTAAAGATTAAGTCCAGAGCAAAATATTCCACAAAATAATCGCAAGTATATTTTAAACTTTGTCCATAGAGAGTGTGCAGCAAACTGTGACCGGTTCGATCTGCCACCGCGCAACACCTAAAAGCTTTTCCTCCTTTACCGTAGTCCAGCGACTGTCCACCAAAAGGACGTTGGTAAATTTTTCCGTCCTTCGTCCTTGAAAACGGCATTCCATAATTCTCCATTTCATAAATTGTCGCAGGAGCCGCTCGAGTCATGTAATGAATTACATCCTGATCACCCAACCAGTCAGAGCCCTTAACTGTATCAAACATATGCCATCTCCAGTCATCTTCAGACATTGATGCTTAAAAAATGGAGATTCATTATATTCCTTCTGACTTTGTCACTCATTTGTACAAACCTAGTGCAGCATTCATGCCACCTTGGGCTGCCCCGGTGTGAGACCGTGTAGGAAACAACTTTGTCACCACAGCTACGTTAAATCCTTTTTCGGCGACACCCAAAGCCGCACGTAGACCTGATCCTCCGGCACCAACAATAACCACATCATAAGTATGATCGTAGACTTCAAATGTTTTGTTAACTGTGGTCTTCTTCGTTGGGGAGCACGCATTCGAAGCATAACGTTTACCATTTTGTAGACGATAGAAAAGTCTGGATATTTTGCTAACACTTGCTGCGGAAAACATCATTAAAAAGTGTCTGAAAAATTGGCAGTTGCCTATGAGCAAAACAAACTCATAGCTGACTATAATCATAAAAAGTATAACAAATCCAAATAACAGACATTAGTTTCATCTCTGGTTTAATGTTTTCTTAATTCGTTAACTTAACATTTCACTGTACAATCTTGCCGTCTATCGTCAAACGCCATGCTACAAACGCATGTTATACTTTCGTTTGATAACCATTCGAATAAATTTGTTACATCTAATTTTTACGTCTAACACTTAGTGCTTTTATCCGAATTAAACTTAAACTAAAGTAAGTAAATGTATAAGCACACGCTTATTTTATGAATCTAGTGTCACCTCCTATTACAACAGTTCTGACAGTCATAATTGAACCGATCTACAAAAAAGAAATTAACTTAATTCTCAAACGTACGAATATATGCTCCCTTAACGCTGGATTCTCAACGTCCACGTGCGTTTCTAGGCAATAATACGTGTGAATAAAGTGCATCGGCCATTATGTTACATGTATATCTCTTGCTGTAATTTATTTACGTTAATATTTGACTTGTGATGAATATAATTAAAACGAGCTCAAAAGCAACAGAATTACAGGGTGCCAACGTTGGTGACTTGAACACTACGCACTGCGATTAATTCACGCCGCTAGTTCAGAGTAAAAATACATTTTGAGCAAAGTTTGCCTTGCTAGAAAGTAACTAGATTTCGTGGACGACATGAGCAGTCTTTAAAGGAGTTCTAAACCATTGAACAAAACATCGTACTTTAAAATTAAAGCAATCATTACCAGCATCGTAAGAATAAATTAACTGAAAGCGTATTGGGTTTTATAACATAACGTCGCATTCGTTCAATTCCAGAAAATATTACATTTTTGTAATGCCACCCACGCTCGAGTCCACACACATATATTAGCTCGGACAACTCACCCAATAAAACACAAATGAATTACAAATTAACTACACATACAATGAAACATAAAAACAACAAAAACTCAAGTCAAAATTAAATGTTTTATGCAATTTTGATCAAGAAATGTGTGCGTGTTGTGTGTGTGAGGGCGAATGAGTTAATTTGATTTAATATATACCACGTATTTGATCGAAAAAGACCGACTATAGCAAAATAAAAATCGCCGGCCAATTCGATCACGCATGTTTTTTTTTGTGTTTAATAAATTGGGACGCCGCTCCCACATACACATGCGCCCCTTTAACTGTATCCTATGCTCTGCGCAACGCCGTTGACAGTCTTTGACTTGAGTTCATCGTTTTCAAACGACATTATCGTTTCCTTGCCGTTCTCAAAAACTCTAAAAAAAGAACAATTGATATCAGTAAAATGGTTATAATTGAAGCAGACAGGTGTTACTTTTTTGTGGTAATCTTTTTCCCATTGACAAATTTAGTCGATGTGGACGTGCGTCGCATATTCACATTGCCTCCACCGCCGGCGCCGTTTGTGAAAGTCCCGTTAAATGTGCTGAACGATGAGAAACCGCCGCCGCCGCCCCCTGCGGACACGTTGAAGAAGTCGTCCATGATGCCGCCGCCCAAGCCTATACCGAACGGGCTGAATAAATGTGAAGTAAGGGCAGATGATGGATGCGAATTACGATTACGCCTTCTATCGCGATGGCCGTGACTACCACTCGATGTTAAATCTAAAAAAAATGCATTAAACACAACTGCTCATTTAAATTAATGGATATCCCACTAACCAAAGAAGTCAGCAAACGGAGAAACACCAAAGAACTCCCTAAACACATCTTCGGGATCCCGGAACGTGAAGAAGCCAAAGCCGTAGTCCAAATCGTCCTCGGCGTGTCGACTGCGTCGACTTGAACCACCGTTGATCAAGCCCTCCTTGCCATACTGATCGTACACACGTCGCTTTTTCTCTGCAAACAAATAATCAATAAAAATCACGTCCACAAAATATTAAAAATGCAATGAAATCCCCAACGAGTATTATTAAAATTAGCAGCGATGAACAATCTAGCTCGGGTGTTACACGCTCTGTGAATTAAAATCATTAGACTATCATTACGAGTACGGGTGATGAGATATTAACATGTGGAAGCTTAATATGATCTGTTAGTGGATGCGTTCCACAGGAAGGCAAACGATAAAGACACTTCAAAAACGGAATATCTCGCACTGAGAGATATATAGTACCAAAATGGCGGTGGAAAGGTGTGTGCGAATCGAAATAGTTCCGGAACGTGCGCGACGATCTGCAGCTGCTCGACCTCTGCGACGTTCGGCTGTCATAAATCTTGCGTTTCGTGTCTGTTTGTTTAATTAAATAGGCCCCAAGTTAATAATCATTCATTCAGACGCCATCAAATATCAATCAGTCAGTAATAATGGAGGCAAGATAACATACCATCAGATAGAACCTCATACGCCTCGGAGATCTCCTTGAATCGTTTGGTGGCTTCCTCCTGGTTCTCTTGATTCTTATCTGGATGCCATTTCAATGCCAACTTACGATAACTGGGAAAAGAAATACGTTAATAGTGTGCCAAGCTGTATGCGCCAAAGCAGTACAGAAATAGACTTGAAACTGCAAGTAGCGCGCGTAATAGTATTGCAAATTTTCCAAACACGCCAAACCTCCACCCGACGCAAATAACATTTTTCTAATTCTGGCGCGCACTGCATAAGTTTGAATGAATAATAGATGATTTGCAAACGCGCCAGTATCATAATCCAGGTGTGACTAACTCACTAAACTTAGACGCGCCGAAGACGTAATATCATTAATCATTGTGCAAGCATCGTATGAAAATAATAGCCGTAAAATTATAACGACTCCCAATTAGATGAGTGAAATTGTGCACACTTACGCTTTCTTAATTTCGGCATTGGTGGCGCCGCGTGGTACCTCCAGGACCCTGTAGTAGTCCCCCATCGCGGCGCTGTTGTTGTCCTTGCGCCCCAGGTTTAAAACCCTCTCTGAAAATTGTCCAAACACACAAAACGTTAACACATTGCCAAATAAACCAACGAAAAATGTTGAAATTAAATTGATCAGCCGTCAGTTAGACGTGTCCTGACATCGAGCCTGACCGATGCTAACAAAACCGGATACGAAATCACCAAAATCCAACCACGTCCAAATACTGCCACACAAATTACCGTCTCAAATGCTAGAGCTCGCTTTTCTTTCAATGTACACGATATTCGCGTTTTAAAACAACACAATATATACCTCAAAAACAATAAGTCAAAAATACTCAGATTTGACAAATGAACTGATGAGCCGCAGCCTACTACCCAAAAAAATATTTAATTTGAGATTTGATAGTTGCAAAACTAAATTTTTTCTTAATTGTTCACAATTGCACTTTCATTTTCATGCGACTAAAGCACTATAGCGCCATATTGATGTTGTGACGCTTGTTTGTTATTCAAACAGAGATATGGTAACAAGATAAGCATGCCAGTATCATGTTATCAATAATTATCCCCGATTATCATCGTTTGCGTTATCGTAGAGCATGCAGAGCGTACAAAATCACTCATTTATTAACATAGTGATTACATCTGCCATGAAATGACTAAACTTTTAACATTTATTTTAAATATTGAATTTTTTGGAAGCTCGTAAAAGTGGTAACTGCTGAATTACGAAACATTTGGCAATTCGATGTGTCATTGTCTGATCTCAGACTAATTTCGTACGGTTCATCCGATTACGTGCAAAACGAACAGACAAAATGCGCTTAATATGTGGTAAAAAAATACAAAAAAAGTGGGCTGTACTATTATAGTCTTGTGGTGACTAATGTGTTAAATGTCGACCGCACAATATCAACAGTTGTACGTGGTTCACTCATTATAATGAGTTTGATCGGAGGTGGGCTTTTAGGAAACTTGCTTGCGTTACTCACAAACGCGAAGACACTGACACGGATTCATTGAATCGAACTAATTGGATTTTAACTGTCTTCTCGCCTTTCAGCCACTGTTTAGCAATGATTTGTAATTAATTTTTCCATATTTACTGATCAAAAAAAAAACGGAGAAAAACCAACTATTGCATTCCAAGAACGTGTTGATGATTTTTTTCCTAGAAGTTTACGCATCTTTCATAGAACTGTAAATGTTTATAAAGTTGCTATAAGCAATTTTTAATTGAAAATAATTCTTATATTGAAACAATGAGTCATGCTACGTTCATTCATAATTTTTAATATTAGAAACATGTTAAAACTCTAAAAATAACAACTAAACAACTTAAAGGTTAAACAATCCTCTACAATTTCAATTGTAAATTTAATTTAATGTGATCTTAGACAATGTTCTATTAGTTAGCTTTCCCACAATAGTTCTTCCTTCTTTATTAATGTAGATTATGCAATACTTGAATACATTTAATTTAAATAATTTAGAATATATTAGGTTGCAGTTGATTATATCGTAAATTCAAAGAACAAACTCAACTAAAAAATATTGAACGTAAAAATAATTTTAAGAACTAGTCGATTTATATAAATTTTATAATTGAAATAATTTCTTGTTTCTTTCATGTTTTATTATGTTGTTTACATCGAAATTATACAAGCTGTGAACGTAGGTGGATTAACAATTCTATTGAATGCAGCACAAAATTGCAAATAACTACAATACGTACGTGGAAAACAATTGCAAACGCATATCAACTTCAACTACCTAGTTCTCGAAGTAATTAAAGTATTTAGGTTACTAAATTATCAGCAGTCGCATGAAATGTACTAGCCTACCGCTGATAGTACCATAATTATATGAGAAGCATTACAGCAATTTGAATTGTTTTCATTTTCAACGCGAAATAACGCAAAAAAAGTTTGAATTCGTTATTCATTGTTGCATGACTAAATACCAAGTTGATTCGTAATAAAATAGAAAATGGTATATCTTGATCATGTTTTTTTATTTGTATATTTTCTCAGAACTTTCCCAAAATCTAATGTTAACAAATAATGAAAGAAACAAAAACTTACATCAAAGCTAACTGTACTTCTCTGAAAGAGAAATTATGAATATGAAATTAACAATTACAACTCTCAGCTGCTGTATAATACCAATGATAATTAATTAAGCAGTTACTAAATGAGTAACGCTATTCAAACGAAGTGTGTAATTGCAATAAGTTGCAAATTCTGCAGCCAACTCACGAGCTGCTGAAAGCGAAACCCGGAAACATTACGCATTAGCTCGTAAGTCTCAGCAAAGCAGTAACAACCGCTCACGGTTCCGCATAATCGTCTCATATGTTTGCATATTTTCTGCACGTTATCTTTACGTTCATATTATATGCACTGTCAGGAAATTCCAACCACGTACGGGCAATAGTCGCGACAAACAAAACGCTTTCAATGTTCTGAAGTAAAAATTAACGTTTGCATGCGTTTCCAAGCGAGTTATTTCCGACCGCTATCAATAATACCAAAAGCGTCGTAAATATTTCGCGACCTACTGACATGCATCGAAAATAGAAACCCAGCAAAATTGATTGATAAAAACAAATAACGCGTGCACCTATCGCGTCGGCATGCAAATGATGCACAAATTACCAGCGAGTAACGTACATAAACACAATGCACAGCTTTTCGCCAATTTCGTAACGCCCATTTGTGCAATTATGGCGACTTTCAAAATTCAAACAGCCATTAGTCATGCGCAGAGATTCAGATATGCCTTATTACATACTTGAAGTCAATCGTGCATGAAGCAGAAATGGTGCGAGTTTTCGCTCTTGTCGATTTTGCAACGTCGCCAGCTGCACAACTGAGACACAATTATTCCCTGCTTTCGGTCAAGTTTCATCATTTAATCGAGAGTGCATGATGCAGTCGAATCGGAATGATACATTCTAATTATGGTCTAATTTAATACAAATACATTTGTAGTGGTTGAGTTATGCAATACCAACTGCACTAGCTTGCAGCGACTATAAATAAACAATAAGTGCAAAAAGTTGATGCAGAGATTGCAATAAATGAGTCTTGTAATGACTCAAATGCATGCAGCTGTTTCTAAATCACTTTCTTGATTTTTCATATTTCAATGAAGCTGCAATAAGAAACTTTGCAAAGATTGTTATTGCATTCCTTAATTCCGAAGAAATAATAAACTACTTATTAAATATCACAGAACATTGTCCACTATAGTGTAACTGTCTGCAAGTGGTAGAGGAAAATCCAGCTAAATTAAATGTAATTATTTCAAAACAAAATAATCTATCATTTAAAGGACACCCGTGAGAAAAGTTAAATTTAACTTATTTGCAATTATATCAAATAATTGGGATATAATCTACAGTTCGTTGAGTATAGAAACACTGTCCTTCAAGTATGTCTTTTTTTTCTGAAATGATTTATAGTTAACGGTAATAAAAATGCATCCAAAAAATCGTGCCGCAAATCAAAAGTGTTAGCACTCTATTGTTCGACAAGCCAACCGCAATAAAAATAAAAATCACCCAATTGAAAGTTATCATTAAGTCAACGTATCAAAAAAAAAAACTGCAAATCGTGCCAAAGGCAGCCGCTTTGTTAGTTTTGGCATTGCACACACTGCGCAACCTCGTGATTGTTATAAAACGCAGCAAAATGTACAGTTTTGATTTCGCACGAGTTTTCGATTATACTTGAACTTGACATTTATGTACGCACTGCATCATTCCCATCGCTGCAATAATTTAACACACGTCATAATAGCAATTTTCATTTCTTGACGAAAACGTGCTCGCATGCAAACCACAACTATAATAAATTCGTGCAATTTACGAGACAAAAAATTACAATCAACGCAATTATCTTCCATTGGACTGTAATTACAAACATGTTTCTAAGGTCATCCGATGTTAACAATTAATTAGTTTACCTTGCGGTATCAATAGCAAAAAAGCAAATGTTAGGCTAGCAGGTAAATATCCACATGCTCAAACTGCATGAAACGTGCAGCGCACAAAAAAGCCCGGAACAATTGCACACAAAATCACAATGGCAGCTGTAAAAATTACAGTTAGATGTTGCGCCGCATTTATAAATAGTTGCATTTGTCGGTAGAGAGGATTTTGTGTGAGATCGCTGAACATAACAAAAACAAAGATAAGCGTGCTCCAATTATAAACGAATTTAAACACGGCTGACAGTAGAGCATAATAAATGATAATCAGGCAAAAACATGAGTACTTACAGGAACGAAATAAACAGGAAAACTGGTCCGATCTACGGATTTGTTCGGTATTAATACCAAATTCTCAACTGTAAAGTCAAAGAAAAACAAAATAAATAAAAATCAAAATACAAATGATGCATGATAGTATTTATAAACACTAGCGAAGAAATGGCTATGCAAATATACATATTTGCAAACAACTCAGTTAAAGATGTCACGTTGTGTTTATAAATAACAACAGGAAGCTGTAACGAAGGAAAGTGTCATCAACGCAGCCACTTCCACCGTGTCTGTCACAGACAATTCACAAGCCTAAAGCGGTGAATAATTTTAGAACTTTAATGTAATAAACAGCAAATCAAATTTAAAATGTGATATTTTGGGATTGGCTTAAAATAAATTAATAGTAAATGTATCAAGACGTTGTTTAGCGTAGTAGCACTGTCTGCGAGTGGAACACGTAAAATTTATTTTACATATGTAAAATTATTGTTTGAGAAAAAATTAAACGTATAGCAAATCAAAAGGGTGGGTAGTCTATTGTTCAATAAGCAAAACACAATAAATTAACATCCAACCAATAAAAATCTATCATTAAGTAATCTAAATAAACTGCAAATAAAGCTAAACACAGTGATTTCTTAAAATATATCACCAAACGTTAAAAAAAATCTAATATATAAAATTCTCGCGTCACAGTTTTCGTTGCCATACTCCTCCGAAACGGCTTGACCGATTTTGATGAAATTTTTTTGTGCTTATCCGGTATCTATGAGAATCGGCCAACATCTATTTTTCATCCCCCTAAATTTTAGGGGGCGTTTTCAGGCTTAGAAACGACGATATAT
>JAODGA020022911.1:0-25477 GCA_027574885.2 Drusilla canaliculata | reverse complement strand
GAAGTAAGACTGAATGGGGACGAAACCTCACACTAAAATCATGATCACACCACCAAACTCATCAATAAAATCAAAAGCACAGCTGAGTTGACGATGGCCTCCGGCCGAAACATGTCCATACAAAATCAAACTGAATCGCTACACGTAAACATAAACCACAACAAATTACTGCGCAAATTTGTATTTAAAATACAAAATAAATTAATATTGCAATTACTAAGGTTTTTTTAAGGAAATTAAAGCAGACAATTTTAATTACATGACATAAAATTTTATCATAATAAAAAACACCTGATTGAGCGCTGTGAGCGATTGCACGGAAAAGGCAATCTATATTCATATCACAAATAGTGTTACTATGAACTTATATCGTAAGGGTTGAACAATATTGTCAGGTTTCCGTGTATGTAAAGTTGTACGTTAAAAAAAGTAGTCTTGCATGTAGTCGAGGGAAACATATATTATTGCAACTTTGTACATCAATAGAAAAATGTATTTTTTGTGTCCAACAAGTCATAGGATCTTCATATTTTTTCTACATTCATATATAATTCAATCTCATCATCAATTTTATTCATCATATCATCAGTACTTTTCTTATATGAGAGTGATTTATTTGTCATCATGCTAGCAAGTTTATCAAAAGTATTCCAAAGTAATCAATGAGAAATTGAGCCCGGTACATTTCCCTGCATCTGTTTGTGAATTGTCGCTCACTTCAAATTTTCCAGAATTATCTTCCAGCAAGTTTTTTTTGGGATTTATTTATGGTTAATACGGTTAATGGAAATTCATGCCAATATATCGGTATCGGCAGATATCGGTATCGGCCACAAAAATCATATCGGCCGATCCTTAAATAATACTAATTTGATTACTTATTTATTTTTTCCCAGCAATTTTATTAGCTATACATTCGTTAACAATCTTCATTAGTTTCTAATATTACAATTTTTGTTTATTTCTTTGTGTTGTGGGCACATGTTTTTATCACAAAGTTCAACTTATAATAAATAACTCTTTGTTTTTCTAAACAAGGTTTTGCTCTGTTGTTATTTTTTTAAAGTTTCACTTATTTTAAAAATCGGATAACCTCGCTTATATGTAGCTGAAAATATGTAGTAAAAATTTTGCTTAACATTGTATTTCATTGAAAACTACCAAAAATAGATTCTTTTATAACAAATATTTGTAGTTTGCGCGCACTATGTGTTTACTTAACAGGAAAACCAAAACTATTTATACACATAACGTATATTTTGCAGATGCCGATAGTGTTAACTTCGCTACAACGTAGTGTGCATGGTGTTTTACTTGGGAAGGTGTTGCGTCCAGAATGGATCACTCATGGTGTACCACATAAATCCCTAATTGAGACATTTGACATTCGAATGCCTACAGATATACAAAATATTGTTCTTACTGTGAAGTCATTCACTTGTGATGGGCAATATTTGTATTTATTTACATCTAAAGGTTTATTCAAAATTGGTTCTGGCTATGGGGGGACACTCAAAGGCCATGTTTATATATGGAAACCTGATTTCTATCCTAATGAAAAGGGGTTTCTTTTGTATTCTTCTGTGAGTATTAAAGTTTATAATTGTTATTAGAATCTTTCTTCTAATAAATGATAATGTATCTTTGGTTTTAAGGGTAATTTATATATGAAATTAACCGGTCGTCGAGGGATTGAATTTCTTACAGTGGAAAAACAAAATCTATTGATAAGTGGTTCAGTACCATTACATACAAGAGACGCAATGGCAAGTATTGTTTTCTCGGATGGAGAACATTTGGGGACAATATCACCAGCAAAAGATGTAAGTTCTTTTTTCTTGAATAGAATATAAATTTTGAGTATATATTTATTTGTTAGCACGGCTGTTTGGTACTTAATTATTTTTGATTGATAATAGATTTCGTATAATTTTATTGAAATTGTTCTTTTCGTAATTACTTTATTGTTAAGTTAATTTTAATTAACTTTATTTTGCATAGCTATGGTTTGGTATTTCGTTTTTTGTTTTTGTTTGTATCTAGGCTTGTTTCGGTTTCTTAGCGCATTCACCATTTGTACTATTCAACGATAATCATTAATCACAGGATGGTTTTGTGGTGCGAATGTTGAACCACACGACGATTCCCGCTGCTCTCGTTACTGAGCTGCCGCTTAAACTTGCGCGAAAATGTGTGGATGTCTTGGGCGTAGCTCCCTATGAAGATGACGTTCAATGCAGTGCTGTGAATCCTGGCAAAGATGAGGAAGTGGCCACAATATGCGCTGGGAAAGAATTTGGGTTGATCAAAACAGGCAATGGCAAGGTGTTATACAGTGGAAAGGCTTCGTCTCTGGGAATTAAACAAGCTGGATTAAGAACAAATAAGTGGACTGAAATGACGCTAACCAAATCACCGAAAGTTACACAAGTGTGCGTGGGACATGAAGGCTTGCACACGATTATACTTACCGAAGATGGCAGTGTATTTTTTGCTGGCACAGCGAGAAGAGGTGAAGATGGCGATATGTGCAAAGTTCGGCGGCAACCGAAACCTGTAAAACCTAAGAAAATGATTAAGGTGGACGGACAGCAAATGGTCTATGCGGCGTGCAATAATGGAACGACGGCCTTAATTAATCGCGATGGTGAATTGTTCATGTTTGGAAAGGATACCGCATATGCGGATGGTAGCACTGGTCTTGTGAGTAATCTTAAAGGGGAATTTATTGTCCAGGTGGCGTTGGGCAAAGCTCATGCCATTGCGTTGACGAGTAAAGGACAGGTGTTTTCCTTTGGGATAAATAACAAATACCAGTGCGGTAGAGATTTTGTGCCGGCAAGCAAGGAGGATGCGGCGCCAGCAATCGTAGCAATGGACACGTGTGGTAGTCATGAGGATCAGGAAGTTTGCGATGAGGAGGAGGTCAATAGCGGGGTGGAGGAAATAGAAAATCAAGCGGGTGGCTCGGACGGGAATAATTCTGGAGTGGTTAACGAAGGAGGTGGCAATCCGGCGATGTGTCCTCCTGGTATGCATTCATGGTTACATGATATGTGTATGGTGTGTACTTCTTGTCGTGAATGTACTGGATACTCTATAAGTTGTTTGTCATCAATTAGACCTGATCGAAATCCTGGACAGTGAGTATTGGTATAATAACATTTTATTCAAGTTTATTTAATATTTTCTGTTTAGGGAATGTGGATGTGGGGAAGGTGACAGTGGATGTGCCATTTGTGGCGTATGCCGCATATGCGCTCAAGAGAATGTCGACAATTCGGAATTGACAATTCTAGAGCCGAATGGAGCCATTAACTTGGCTGGTATGATGAGACTAGACCTTATTTTTAGAGATAAGGTGAAGGAGCTAGTGCAGCCACGACAAGGTGCTAAACTACAAGAACAACTCCAAAGGCGCATGGATGAGAAGAAAGTGCGTAGTCGAAAATCACTCGCTGGGTCAAGCAAACAGTCACTGAAAATGAAGTCAACGAGGTCTCTGAATACGCTACCCACCCCTACCCATCGCCCAAGTGCTTCAATGAGGCAGGGCATACCGTTGGTTAAAGAGCAATCAGGTGGTGCGGGATCCGATGTGGAACGTGAAACTGCTCGTATTGCGTGCCTGCCGCCGGGTAAAATACACCTGCCTGTGGACAGTCCCGTGGTGCAAATTGCTTGTGGTTTACATCACAGTGTATTGTTGCTACAAAATGGTCAGGTTTACAGTTTCGGATCGAATCAGTACGGACAGCTGGGATGTGGAGACATTCTAGCAAAGGGTAGTGTGCAACTTGTGAAATTACCATGTAGCGCTGTGCACATTTCAGCTGGAAGCAGTCATACTGCCATTTTGACATCTAAAGGGGAAGTGTATACATTTGGTAACTATCAGAAGGGACAACTTGGAAGGGTGCCACCGACGTGTTCGCCTCAAGATCAACCTGGACAAAGCAGTGCTGGAAAGTATCAAAATCCGCGCACTCCGTGGTATTCTATCCCGGGTGCTATTCCAAATGTTGGTCCGAGGCACGGCCGCCGAGCCACCTGGGTGGGTGCTTCAGGGGATCAAACGTTTTTGAAAATTGATGAGAGTTTGATTAACACTGTGAGTCTATCCAAGTCCACTGTTACGGCCAACAAAAACTGCATAAGTGAGTATTTTATACCTTTCTTTCTTGTATTGAACGGGTCTAGATCCGGTCATTGCCGAGCGCGACATCGCTGGCCCGCGGATCGCTAGCCCATACTGACTGGGGGTAAAGTGTCAAGCGATGTGCGGGCTAGCGATTCGCTGGTCGGCGATGTCGCGCTCGGCGATGCCCGACTGGGCCGACAACCGTATTAAGACATTTCGAGTTAAAAATGCTTCATTGTCTTGATATTTACAGTGTTAATACCAAATCAAGTTGAGAATTCCTCTAACTTCAAATGTTTAGTCATAAATAAACGTGATGGGAATTGCAATTCGTTTAAAGGGAAAGAACAAGCTGATTTTTACAACAAAAGTGTGTGTTTGGACCCAATTTACAATGTTCTCTGGTGCTACAATCCCGTGAACCATGAAGTATCCTACTATAACATAATATCTTCTGAAATTCGCATAAATAATTCAAATACGGTGGAAACGGAATATAAGATACTTGCAGATATAAAAAATGTAAACACCGATGATACACCGACGAATAACTACAATCTTGCGACGATACTTAATCCAGAGTTAGCGTTACCATTCGTGTCTAATTGTCATATTAGCAGATTGCAAGCTTCAATAAATCTTCTCTGCTGTCTGGATACGCTGACCATTGCGCATGATTTGCAAATGTCGGCAATTAAGGAAGAAACTGAAGAACGCGCTCTCGTTTCTGGGAAACAATACAGTCGAGAGGATTTCCAAACCGTAAATCGATTTGAAAGCCATGGTGGTGGTTGGGGATATTCAGGTCACAGTATTGAAGCCATCCGGTTTATGGCTGACACCGATGTGCTTCTGGGTGGATTTGGTTTGTTCGGTGGCCGAGGAGAATATACCGGAAAGTTGAAACTTTTGGATATTGGGCCCGATGGAGGTGAACAGGAAGGGGATGGTGATCTCCTAGCAGAAACGGAAGAAATTCCTTATGAATGCGGTCCGCGTATGAAGTACCCAATGTTGTTTGAAGAGCCGATTCAGCTTCAAGCACATAGGTGGTACGTGGCATGGTGTCGAATCTCAGGTCCAAGTAGTGATTGTGGTTCATCTGGACAAACCATGGTTACTACGGAAGATCAGGTTGTGTTTTATTTCAAATCCTCGAAAAAGTCGAACAACGGGACCGATGTTAACGCTGGACAGGTACCCCAACTCCTGTATAAGGTTATTACACCAGAGAACCAAAGTCCACCGAGACAGGTGGATGTCTCCGAACCCATCCACATTCTTTCCAAGGATTTCTCCCGATGTGTGACAAAGGAATGCTTTCAGAGTTTATTGTCTTTGCTGCAGTGGTCTTGGAATACTTTCAAAATGGGTGTTGCTGAACACAATGGTTCTCACATGTACACAGTGTTAGAACTGGATAGATTGGTGTATATTTCTAGATCAAGCTTAAGATTGATTCGTACTTATACCAATGAAATTTATCCGAATCAGATTAATAGGAAAATACCTCTTGAGAATGTTCATCTGGCTGAAAGTGTTGGCGATGTGCGGGTACTGTTGAAGCAGATATTGTCTGATTCTATTCCGATGAGTAAAAAGTCCAGTAAAACTAAACCGAAAATGGGAGCGTTGCATTCAAAAATGATTAGCAGCATTCTTGACGAGTGTCATGCAACGTTTGTTGCATGTTTTCATTCCTTTTTTCCAACCGCGTATTTGAAGTGGACCAGTTTGTGTGATTTGCTAGCTGACATTGATAATGTAAGTAAGAAACACCAATAGTAGTTTACCTAATTCTCGTTTTACACGATATAAACTTTAAAAAAATTCGTGCAAAAAGGCACAAAATGTGTGAAAAAAGAATTAGATATAAACAAAATTAAAAAATTCTTGTAAGAGTTAACTTAATTTATTTTATCTTTACACATTTTAATGCATTATCTTTTGAGAAAACCAAAACATTTGAAATTGATTAATATAATGTGTGTTAAAACAAAACAATTCGTGTAAAAAGTGAAATAAGTGTAGTATAGTATCTGTAAAATAATATTTAATTACAATTATGAACAAACATATTTTATCTACCCAGGAAAACAAAACTGAATCAATTACACCAACCAATAATCAAAGACTTCTAAGCGCTGTGTTATGCGCTTTATGTGGACCAAGCGTACGCCTACGTACCACATTCCCTCTGCTGGCAAGCACTCTACTGTCAGATTCCCTACACCGTGGACTGAGTCCTTCAGATAATACTGGTTTGCCAATGATGAGCGGATCGGACTCCCATTACTATCCAATTCTAGTCGAGCAAATGAGTTATCGCAGTCAGATGGAGTCGCTTTCCTCGGGATTTACATGGACATGGCGTGAAGTGCTAGACACGCTTCTAAAGCTAATAACAGAGCCCGTATACAAAGCAGTGAAAGGGCAAAAGATAACAACCCTACCATCATTGACAAGGTACTGCTGTCATTTGTTGGCAAGAGTTGTTGCTGAACTCGTGCATCAATGCAGTGCCACGGAGGAAGATTGGCAAAGTGGATGTGGGCGTATGATTCATATGACTCCATCGCGTTTTACTCGCACGAATCAGTCTAGAACATGGAATACCGGAAATGGATCACCGGATGCAATCTGCTTCCAAGTGGATCGGCCAGGGATATCAATAGTTGGCGTAACTGTGTACGGTGGAATTGGTCATTACGAATATGAATTGGAGATGTTGGAAGATGTAAGTGGTGTTACTTTTGAGTTCTTCTTGTCTAATGTAGTATGTTTGTGTAAACAGCAAAGTTTGGTGAGTGCCAATGAAGGACATGCACACACACAACGTTGGAACAGTCTGGAAATTACACGAGGTTCATTTGGTCCGGAAGATTTTGCTCCAGACATGACTGATATTAAATTTGAGCGTGCCATTGCGATCAGAGAAAATATTAAGTATGCGATACGATTGAGAAATCATGGTGGACGCACGAATAATGGTGATGGGGGTTTAACTTCAGTCAAAGGCACCGACAACACGACTTTTACTTTTTCTACATGTTCATTGAGTTTCAACGGCACCACGTTGACTAGAGGACAAATTCCGATGATTTTGTATTATAGCAATCCTGTGGAATCCGCCAGGGCATCAAGCACTAAGTTAGAACACCAGGCAAGGAAGGGAGCTCTCAACATAACCCAAGCCATTATACAGAATACTTGCAAGTTGTTTTCTCTGGCTCGTGATAGAGCTGATGAAGTTCCGGTTGCGGAGATTTTGAACGAATCCGAGGTTGTCCGAACATTATTGCCGTTAGTGATGGCGTATATTAGTCCGTTGGCTACATCGGACCCAAGAGTGAGTAAATTGTCGGAATATGTTTATGTAAACAAATTGCAAATAAATTGTTTTGTAGTCAGCGGTCAAAATGTTAGGATTTATACAAGAATTACTCCCGCATGTGGCAGCATTAAACCTACTTGCCGGCACGCAATTCGACGTTGATTTGAGCAATACTACAAGTCAGCATTACACTTGGGTGCAATCTGATCATCCATATAAGCCGGCAACGGTGTCCAACTACAGAGTGAAATTTCCCGATTCTGTGAAATGGCTGTCGGTAGAGTTTGATTCTCAATGTGCAATGGCTCAACCTGAAGACATGCTGCAACTGTACATACCTTGTCTGCCTGGTTATGCAACTCAAGAGGATGACGAATCACCACCATTACCTTACTGGCCGGTGGTACACAAATTCCGAAATTAGTAAGTTTTAACATTTTTTTGGTTTGTAAGGAAAACTCTTAAATGACAATGAAGTTTTTGCAGTAGTCAATGGCCGCAAAACTGTATCGTATTGCCTGGTCACGAAGTACTCTTTTCCTTGGAGACTGCATCGGATTATCTAAAAGACGAAAAGGCAAGTTCCTATGGGTTTAAGTGTTTGGTGGTAGGCTATGAGTGGCCACCATATGGGGCACAAACATCCTTCGCTGGATTGAAGCAACTAGAAGCTGAAGTATCGTTTCTGGGTGGTATGTGTGCAGCGAGTTTGATTAAAAAGGATCTGCAACTTCCGATTGTGGGTTCTACACGTAAGTTTTAATATATTTAAATTTTGAACTGGTTGGATATGGTTTTTATTATTGCAAATCGTTTTCTGTATTAAGGTGAAGAATCCGATACTGACGTTGAAATGGCCGAATCTGTTGCTGCACAAACTCACGCTGCTCATGGAAGTCTGCTGTCTAAAGGGTTAGCACTTGCAGCACCACCTACAGTAATGCAAGCCATGGATGGAATGATGCCGTTTGGGTAAGTTAAAAGAAAATACAAATAATTTGGGATAGGAACATAATTTATTATTAATAATACGACTACAGTACTCCGGTACAACATAAATTAATATCACAGAAATAATACAAACTCGCTATGAACACAAGTAGTCATATAGTGGATATCTTAGTCAACCACGGGGTCATGAGAGCGTTCTACATAACTGCAGTTTATATTGGTAGTTATAAATCCGTTGTGAGCAAATCTGCACGTTCAACAATTACGTGTAACTCGGTCTCCCGATACGTCCGCCCGTCAGGGACGATCATGCTTACTTTACTATTTTTATCCGCGGCAGCTTTGTTCCCATAACTATTACTACGATGCAGTTTGAGGAAGTAAAAAGCTACTAAGCTACCAATGATCACTAGTATGATAGCAGACACACCGACAATAATATATACTGTTCCGCTTTTTGTATCCAACATACCACATTTTGTGTTTTGAAAAGTGTCCACCGAGATCCACTCGACTACTAGAGCGCCATTTTTGTCATAGTTTTGTGTCATGCAGCTTAATTCCAAAGTGTTCTCGTTATGGCGAAAGTACCTTTCTAAATTTCCACATTCGCATATTTCGCCCATTTGTAAATTGTTGAATTCCACCCGAAAAGAATTTGTATCCACAACAAGCGCGTCTTTACTTAATGTATTAAACACATTTCGTTCAAATCGAATTGTTTCATACTGATGCTCATCTTCTTTATGCAAAGTTATACTGCGGAACGCACCAATCCCTGTTTGATTAAAAATATTATTCTTAATCGTCACTGATCCGCGTGTAGCCACTTTAAGCGCGTCTCCTGATATTGAGTTTATCTGGCTATTCAACAATTCGAAGCGGTACGGATCGTTGATAATGAATCCAGACGGCAATAACGTCTCCAAAACAGTGACATTGTCAAGTATAAATTGATCCAGAACATCGATGTCATAAAATGCGCGGCTTGGTATTGTGTCAAAAATTGTATTGGATATTATAAATGTTTGGGTGGTAAACTTTTTGAAACTTTGTGGTTCGATCTTTTTGATACTAGAGCCATCTATTCGAATGTTGAGCATTTGTTGAAGTTTGCTGACAGCGAACGGCGAGATACGCACTAAGTTGCTGTTGACAATCTCAAGGAGATTAATACGACCCTGTATTGCATTATTGGCGATGTTGTCCACGCGACATGAATCGATGCGTATGCGGATTGATGGAACAGATGGGTCCCAATCGATAATATTTTCTCTTGTCCGCACGAAACCCATCCAAAAAAGACTCTCAGGTTGTAAAATTAAAGACTGAATATTTTCCAAATGTATTGAGCGTAGGCTGCGCATTTCACTTATTGCATTGGATTCTATTGTAATTTTTCCACAGTTTGTGATATTGATCATTGCAACTTCATATGGCGGGATGGAATTATGTTTGATTACGAATTCCTAAAACAAAAAAATAACAGAATATGAGTTCCTAATTCTACTATTTATTATCTGTCTCTACTATAGTATTATTAATTTCATTTAGATGTAAAGGTTTGTTGCACTCATACTATATGTGATAATTACTAATATCAGCTAACCACATTTTGACGACATAACCACAAATCTAAACTTCTAAATCCTGGTAAGAAGTGTAACCTACCTCACGACCCGTCCGACAATTGCATTGTAACTTGGGATCGCTGCCGCCGAACCAATGACAATTAAAGTTGGAATCCTGTGTGATATCCACAGTCTCCTGATTGTTGAGAATGCAGGACACACGGGTGGACACAATCAGTGTGGCTATAATCACCTGGTACATGGCTAGCATACGACCCATGGCTGTATCATGCCTCAGCCTTCCTATCTCAGATTAATCTCGCCTGCGGTTGGTGGGTGTAACGTTCTCGATGTAGTGTGCGGTCAGGAGTAATGCTGGAACAGAATCGCAAATACTGTGAGTCAAACTTACTCATTGTAACAAGAATCCACCAGTCTATGGATTGCGATAAGGATAAGCGTTATCATGAAATAACAAAAATGTAAACCGAACATATACGAAACAATTGCACAATATTCATTCGAAGGTATGACATCGTGAAATGTAAACGTGAAACTGTGAAGTAGGCAAAATACGATAGGCCTGATGTGTTTACTGAAGCAGCGTGTGCGTACTTATCAGGGGAACCATTTTTATGTGCCGATAAGCAAATGCACCTTGGAGGCGATTGCAATCTAGGTTATTTTATACTCACACATTTCATACAGTTTAGATTTGCGAGTTGCACTCGCTTCTCTCCTGATTCTAGTGTGCTAAAATAAACGGGCTTGAATTTAAAAAGTGTGAGGCATTTACAAATTGTAGGCCTGTAAGAAAATAAAATACTTTAAATTGGACTGGACTACTGGTTTACAATGAATACAAGTTACTATTCCACATAACTCGTATAATATCTATTCCTTGATTGACTAGTTTGTGTTGCAGTTTTCACGCAAAGAGCTATCACATCAAAGAGCTATATTCAGATTCAATCAAGAATACTTTTTTTTTCGCATACTTCGCCCGAAAGTGAGGTATAACCTATTTAGGTTAACGAGTGACGCTAAACGTCCAAAAGGAAGCAAAATAAAGTAATTATCAATACTTCTACAATCTCTACGATTTTCCGCGGGCCAGAATAGAATGAAACGATGAAAGAGTGCAATTTCTTCAAGGGACAGAAACAATACCCAACAGCCTACTACGACTAGACTAACTTTGTTTATTAGTACTTGCTTCGTTCGTACTTCAAACACACGTCGCTCGCATGAACCGTTACCCGACTCGTTGCATAAAGTACGACTCGTTGCTTAGCTTTTAAAATCATTCACGAAATATACATACAATTAGTGTGTGATATGGGTCTATAGTGTCCGATTGTTTATAAAACCTCATTTCCCTTTTTAACGTATCTTAATTTTAAATACGGAAATTTCACAGCATTGCAACGTGCACACGTGTGCTGTGGGTAATTATGCCCAAGATAATTAAACAATTTGCACTTCACTCAAGTTCCTGCAGCGCATCTGTTTCGTTCCCCTATATTGATTCCCATTTGCTTGTTTTCCTTCCTGTGAATGTGAACTGTTTAGTTTGAACTTGCACCACTGCACTTGGAAATATCCACGTCCACTGTACAAGCGAAGTTTTACTGAACGTTTACCTCTCGTGATTGCAAATTGCACATGCACTTGACAGGCGTACTTTAATAAACTTGGCAGCAGTTCTTCAGCTTCATTCTGCGAATACAAATGGCGGATATTTCTACTTTGTTTGTTTGGCTTATCCCGCCTGCCAACTGTATACCCGTCGATTGAATTGCACTTATTTGCGATGTGGAAACTTTGCTCGGGTGGCATTTTCATTACGCGAACGTGACACAAAACGATGAAAAACAACGCGCACAGCCTCCCAATCTCCATTGTCGGATTGTTATTAAAAGAGAGTGCAACTGCCACGAGTGTTAAGATTCGTTAGCATGCGGGACGAAACGAAATTACCTGTGGGCTTGTTTCTCTTTTCATAGTGCGGTCCTACAAAACTCATCTAAACAAACTTTTAATTTTCCAGGGAAATTTTGAGTATAACAGTACTACGCGCCTCATTAAGGAAATTAAGTAGTTTTGTAATTATAAAGTTAGTTTTTCTCCTCCAAACAGTTTATTTTCATTCAAACTAAATTTTGCTTTGTAGTTGACTTAGTATGTTTTTAGATGAGCATATCGTATCCTTAAATAGCAATGTAAATAATATATTATGAAACTTACATGCGAAATTTAACACTTTTGTTGGTTGGTCAATGTTGAAGCTGTTGTTGCTGAGTATCTGATGGCATGCCGAGTTTTTGCATTTGTTTATACCATGCAAACTCACATTGTTTGAACAATGTAAATTATCGTCTGTTATTTTAACCGCATTTATTTAGGCTATCTATTAAATATGGGACACTTCGGCCGAAAATAAAATGATTCATTTTTGCTGTCTATGAGCGCTTATGAATGAAACGTATGGTTTTGGGTAAATTGGAAATAAATGTATAGTGAATAACTATGAATTAAATGTACAGGATGCGCAGACCTAAGGAAGTTGAACCACACACGGTGATCAATTGTGATTACAATTGAGCAGTCGTTTACTACAGTTCCGAGTTATATTTTCCTAGTTATATTTTGGCGTGACTTGGGGTTTGGGACGTAAGCAAAAACTAAAAATAAGTTTACAAAATTACGCAAATTTATCGTCTTTGCCAAACACAAATAGTAATGATTTCATTACGCCCAATGATGTTTTTCTTGAATTCTGCATTAGCCAAAAGCGAAATATAGAAAATTTTCATTGATTACTTTAGCATGGTTTATTGCATTGAAGTAGATTCTATAGCACGGATAATTACAACAGAACATTTACCTAATCTTGGATAATACGGTTCTCGTTTTAACATACCCTAATTTAAATAGTGGGGCAAAAATCACATCGATTGAAACATATCCATTTTATAAAGTAATAGACGTTGTTATATGAACCTCTTTGCCCTAAAATGATCGGAAAAGTTTTACTGCTCTGTAATTATTTTAATCATGCGAAAGTTTTCTATACACTTTTTATCTGAATCATGGAATAATATAGATTAACGCTGATTTGTTGTTAATCTTCTGGGCATTAACTACACTTCAGAACATCTTCAATTAGCGGAATTGAATGTGGGTTGGCGAAGATATAACGCGTAAAATATGGAGTGCTTCGTCGAATTTTCGGTTTACATTTGAAACTTGTTGTTTCATGATGAATTGGATGGTCAAGTGCGCCTATCCACCGGTTGAATATCAAATATTGACGCAACGTTTTAACGCAAGGAGAGTGTTTTACTCACCAATGAGCCTGGTTGCGCACGTACCAAATGTTGTAGACAAATAGTACGTCTTTTGATGAGTTTGGCCCGGGTAATATATGTCGCGTTCGTAGCAATGCTCGGAAATCGGCTTTTATCCCCTTATCTCCGCGTATCTTACGTGTCGGTTGGCAATAACTGGGTGGTAGCGAATGGTGGCTGTACAGCAGGGAGGACGGATCATGGTAGTACGTGTGTCAGCGGGCAACAGAATGCTGCCGTGCCGGCACTTCGAACCGCCTCCACGCGCACTGCGCACCGCCAAAGATTGTTTTGACTCCGCGCCGACTTGCTGTTGCTATAGATACCGAGCGCCAAGCACCTGCGAAATGCTGTGCAATATGCGATCGGTTCAGCGCTGAGCAGGAGTAACTTGCACCCGAACACCCACCTCGACCGCGATGGACTGAGGCTGGAAAGCTCGACGCTGCCGACAGCGGTTTGGCTGATGAGACGGCCGCGAGCGGCGATTGTGGGAGGCGGTTTTCAAATAGGCAGTCACACGGGGACGCAGTGCTGCGTTTTGTGTTCATATCGCATGCTGATTACGCATTTGCAGTACACTTTTTTGCTTATTGTATTTATTTTGCAGATATGAATGATCACAATTTATGTTTATTTATACTTATAATTCGTTATTGATAAACACATAATTTTATTTAATGTGTATAAATATTGAGAATTTGAATATTTAGTTTTAATATTACATAAGAATTCCAACTGCAATATTCGAAGTAAACTTAAAGCCTCGTCTACAAATGAATTTAAAGTACCATCGTTGGAATTCACTTGCACTTTGCACACATTGTAATTAATTAATAGTAAATTTTAAGTGCCACGCTAAGCGAAATAGAGCCAAGTGTTAACCACTACCCAGCGCCGAGCTTTAAGTACATAAATGTTTTAAATTTTACGGTTTTCTAATCAAGTTAGCAGCATTAGCAGCAACCGCAATAAGTCAGAGTGTA
This sequence comes from Drusilla canaliculata, assembly GCA_027574885.2. Lineage (NCBI taxonomy): Eukaryota > Metazoa > Arthropoda > Insecta > Coleoptera > Staphylinidae > Drusilla > Drusilla canaliculata. The sequence goes on along the minus strand of JAODGA020022911.1, from coordinate 11,144 downwards.
TTCGAATGCCGCTCTCATCTCTCGTTATTAACACTGATACTCGTTCTTTGTTTTATTGTCTTGTTCTCTAGTACGCACAGAAGGTACGAGTATGTATATGACATGATTAACAGACAGGATGAATATACTTGGGCTTGTTGTCGGTAGTGATGAATACAGACGACTGTCGGGCGGCGATAATAAAACGTCAACTTAATTGAATTTGGCACATGAAGACTCCAAGCTGCGTTAGTGTCAACTTTACGAACTGTAACCACTGTTACAATGCGTGCATTATATGAATATTTTTGAACGTTCGTTTCTAGATCATTGCAGTCGTAAGTTTTGTCATAATTAACTTTGGAGCACTTAGTTGGATTATAATTAATTGCAATTAATAATTTATAAAATTATTCACTAATTACTTTGATCAACATTATTACAGTCATTAACGGATTATAAAACACAAATATATATTGTTTCTTGGTTAGCCTTGCGACAATTAAGAGATAATGTTAAATAATTTATTAATCGAAGACAAGTGTGGGAAAATTTGGTATTTGAAACCATTGGTAGCATTTTCAATGCGAAAATAACATAATAAAACACATGTGTTTCTGTTACGTGTTATTTTTTAATATAGAAATATTTTCAAACATTATCATCATATGTAGCACATAAAATTACAACATATTGCAAAAATGCATACAAATATGTACAGAACAGAAACAGCAGCGGGACTGTTTTAATCGCACACGCTCCAGTTTTTTGTTTTATTCTATATTTACAATTAATCTATATCAGTTTACATACATCATTTCAGTTATATTATCACAGCAATGAAACGCTCACACTATTCGCGTCTTATAGATTGATCGTTAGAGGACTAACACATAGCAAAACATTTACTCTTTTCTCATTAAGAAATTTCTATATATATCACGAGATCAAATTTAATATTTAGTCCTGCTGGGTCCGGGATCACCCGGCTTTTCCGGAAGTGGACGCAGCGCCATTCTTCCACTGCTACTAGCACTTCCGGTCGAACCTAGTGTATTCTTTTGCATTTCTTCGTTTTGTTCTTGTTCGCTTCTATTCTTCAACTCGGAATATACGTGTACGGCAGCATCAGCTGGTTCCGAATACTGCTGTTCGACAATGGGTGACTGATAATCTGCATCGATTAGTGGAAAGTTGAGTTTCTCCTCCATGACCTTAAGAAAGTCATCTGTGTCCAGTGTGGGTGCGTTGGAGGGTTGTTGCGGAACAATTCCACCTCCACTCTGCATGTTACCAAGTTCTTCATAGAGATGTGCCTCTTCATCTTGTCGATTGTTGTTCGTACAGCTCTCCTCAATTACAAAGCGCTCGTAGAGTATCTCGATCATCTCCCGTGCTTTGTCGTGCGTTTCCGGATTCTTGAGCTGCTCCCGCAACTCTTGGAGGAGTTCATTAGTTAGTTCCGGATAATCTATTGTAGTGTCCTCAACGACCATGGCTCCTTCGTCCTCATGCGGCACTTCTTCCTGGGCGTACTTAAATCTCATACAATATCCTTTCTTTCTCAACCAGAGTCCGCCGCGAATTAGCACTATCACAATGGTGCCAATGAAAGCCAACACTAGCAAACCAACCAATAGGAAGATGTAACTCAAGTTTCGCTGGTTTTTATCATCGGCAGTGAAAGTACTATTGCTAATCGCCTTTGTGACCCCTTTATACGGCTGGCAGGTGATATTCACATCGTCACCACACACCAAGCTGCTGTAATTTGCCATCGTTATGAGATCCTCTTGAATCTTGAAGCAGTTTGCTATGATGTGGTTAACTTTACAATAGGACGACTTTAACGAGGATTCCACATCGGAGGTATTGTTCATTAGAGAGGACATCCATTCATCCATTTGGCAGCGGCAGTCCTCATGGAAGCTGTTATCATCGAAGCGGAAGTGAACGACGCGCGCCGCCAGCTCCGGAATAGAGTCGAAGGCATGTGGCTCTACATTATGGATTTCGTTACCGCTAAACGAGAAGCGAACAATTTCTTCGTTGTATGGCACAGAGAGGAAGTTGGCATGCAGATGTTGTATGATGTTCTCCTCGACTAGGACGATGTTCCAGCCGCGGAAGACAAGCCCAAATGGCGAGAGGGTAGTGAGCTTGTTATTGCTCACAACAATATTGGCAGTCACCGAGCAGTTTATTGCGCCAGAATCAATTTGCTTTATTCTAGAACATACACAATTATATTAGCAAATTTGCATTATACGTATATTCAGTCAAATACTTACGAGGAAAACTCGACTGTTATATTACTAATGGCAGCCATAATGGCTTGACTTTCAAGCAAATCAACGCTGCAGTTACGCAGCAGAAAAAATTTAATCCAAGTACGCGAACTTAAAGCTCCCGAACTGAGTTTCCCAATGTACGAGTTGTCCACCAAGATTGCACTTATTTCATTAGCAGCAAACGCTTCTGATGCAATATGCTCCACATTGCAGTTGTGTACTTCGATTGATGAGAGCGCCGAAATGAAGGCACGGCGTGGTAATGTTGGTATGGTAACATTATGAAATGAAATCTTGAAAAACAAAGGAACCATTAATATATTCTTAAAAGATCAAATAAGAAAATTATTTACATTCGTTACGATGCCATGGCGGCCTATTTCAGTCTGATTTTCGAACAAAAACGCTCCTTCTGCGAGACTAAGACTCTTCACATCCTTGAATTTCGCTTCCTGGAGGCGACCAAAGACACCATTTCGAATCTCAACTACTTCACACCGCGCTATTTCGCATCTGATTGACGCCTGTAATTTGAACAGTGGTGGTTATTACAGTGTTTAGCATATTATTAATATTAAAGGGTATTTGCTACTTAGTTGATTCTATTATAGCATTTCGGAGAGGAAGCGGTGCGATCATTATTATGCATAACCACAATATAACGGATAATACGTGCTCATCACTTGCGGTGAATAAATTTCGAGCGCCAGCCGCGTTCGCCATCAACCATTAATTCCGGTGTAAATTTTGTTACGCGCTTGTGGCCGCCGAAACGAAAAACTGGCGGCCCATACTTTACGCGTGTTGTAGTTTAAGAACTAATAAAAACAAATGGCACATAATAGAAACTGATTTAAATTAAGGTTGCAAATCAGAATAAGACTATTTTTGGACGTGACTTGTTGAAACTTTTAAATTTGCGCGTCTTCTTAGAGAATGACCTATAAATCCAACCGCTGCGATAATCGCTCACAATTTCCGGTTTGTCATCCGTATGCTGTTCGGAAACAGAAAATTGACACGGGATATTTTTGGGATATTTTTAGCAGGGTTGAATTTCAATTAAATACAAGAGGTCGCCTGGAAAAATTGAAAACTCACCATCATGTTTTTGAACGCTTTGTTTTCCAGCAACAGATAATTGCATCCGTTGACGCTTACATCGAGTACGGTTTGCGATCGAATAGTATCAAATGCTTGCTCCTTAAGGACAATCATCTTCGTCATTTCAATTGCGAGTAGATTGAAGGCGGCCAGGTCTTGAAAACTGAGTGGGTGTATCGTGAGTAATTTACCGCCGGTGATTATAAGTTCTATCGTATTAGACGGAATGGAGGTTTTGAACACATCGACAATCTGAAGAAAAAGAAACAGTTTGTAAAAAATCTGTATGTAAATTATATGACGCATTGAGACACACATTTTTTAAGTACTATTTGTTTCCGCAAAAAAAGCTCCGTAAATATCACTTTTATCGTTATAACTATTCCTCCTAGACGGTAATCATATTCAGCAAATAACATAATCATACAGTGGAAATGCAATAAAATTGAGGTCAAACAATGCTAAACAAGTTAAATAGTTGAAAAGTTGCAAGTGCGACGTCGTTTAAACTCTGATTGCGCATTTTATAATGCAATGTGGGTGTCCCCAACGATGCTTTTCTATTGTCGCGCTTTTTATCTGCACGTGTGTGGTTTTTTTAATGCTGCATTGCGTGCGTGGACAGCGTACAGTTTTTACAATGGTTGGTTAATTACGGGCAAGGTTATATTGTAATATCACACCAGCTACAGAAAAAAAAACACACACAAAGCATGCATAGTGTTATTATAATTGTTGTATAATATACATAATTCTAGCGCGTTAAAATATGCTGGCATGATTATGTCGTGGATCGTGGGTTAGCGGTAGGTAATTGCAATTATCTGGTCGTTTTGCTGATGGAACATGGGAAACGGTCTCTGGGGGCACAAGAAACTAGACAATTTGCGAATTCGACCAAGCGGAAAGTGTTTGCCTGCTAAAATTAACAATGATTTCGGTTTGTTTCTCGTAGACGTATTATTTCAAGCGTACTAAATGATCATGATTTGTTTTTATGAATGCGATGTGGGATTGTTTAAAAATAAATCAATTGCCGGGGACCATGTGCAAGTAATGCAAGGATAGCGTGATTTTAATAACATCACATAAATAGGTACACATTACAGCACTGATTCATGTATGTCGGGTTTATTAATTGATAAATGTATGATGTAATATTCAATAATTGCTCAATCCCAGGCACGGCAAGTCGTTTGCTTGCGAAATTGGACAATAATAGGCCATTGAAGTTTTATAAGCTTCTTTAAACTGGGACATGTATAATTGTTCTTCTAAAACATTTTTTGATAAAAATAGTGTCGGACAGAAAAAGAGACTTATTCTTCTGATTTTGATAAACAAAATAGGCCGAATTCAAAGCAAAGAATTTTGACAAACAACTTCCCTACGGTTACTCTAACAAGGCTTATGAATATACAATGTTTATACAAGAAGAATATACATCCTAGGAACGTCCGCAGTAGAAAATATGCGTTTCCTGCTTACAACGACAAACGTGCCTCGGTTTTCTCAATCGGATATACGTCGGCGCACAATTATTTGCTTCTTGCTGTTTCTCTTAGTTTCATCTTGACATAGCCGCCATAAATATGTCCAAGGCAGTATGGAAGAGTGATGCAATTACAGGCTGCGCGCAACTTGTTTTATTTCCTTCTTCCTGTCAATATTTACACCCAAATGCGTACCCCTGGCAAGCCTCGGAATTGATGCGCAATGTCAAGTTCGTTTGGAACCAGAATAGTCGGAATCTCTCTCAGAGGCGGATGAAGGAAAAAAAATACAGGCCATCAAATAAACCTCCATTGAAAAGAACATCTATTGGAACACGTATACCTATTGTCGACAAAAGCACCCTCGAACTATAGCAAATAAACAACTGATGATAAATGTAGCTTTGTTTCGAGAATTTATTGAAAAAAATCAAAGCAGAATTTCTGCAAATTGCATTTTAAAGTTTCAGGTTCTCCCATTGTTAGGAAATAGTTAGGCATAATTTCCTTTTTCCTGTCTTAATTTTTTTAAATTCTTTTCTCGATACAGACTTATAAGCATTGTATTCGCAGATTATTAAATAGTTTAAATTTGAATTGTTGTTTTAACCTACAGAATTCCGTATTGTAATACAATATAATTGAAACGTGCTATTTTTATAAACTGAACGTGCTTCTGGAAAATAAGATCAAGTAGGGGTTAAAGTTAGGTTACATTGACAATGTGACTGAGCCGGCCGAGGCGTGTTGTCGGAATGTCGATTCGGGTCCGGCCCCAAATTAAACACGCACATAATTATTCTATTTTCGGATGTTGTGCTTACGACTGCCACCGTCATGGCGCAAATTGCAAACGTATCGCAGAATTGCGTCTGGGCACCGGGTGTTACATTACGTTTCGCTCTTCGTACACCTCACCGACATTCCATTTCAGTTGTTCATATTTCAGAAATGAATGATATAAACATAACGAAATTGTGCAGCTGAAATATACATGGCGAGGAATAAGTCAATACCCTGCCTAACAAGAAAGGTTGTGACTAATTAATTAAATTCGGTTTCCTACATGCGGTTTTTGCCTTTGAAAAATTGTGCCCCCGCCATTGATCATCCTGAAAATGACCTCTCAACCGCAGTCATGAGAATATGTGAAGAAACAGCCTCGAGTGAGTTACTTGTCTCCTTGACAATGTAAGAGAATAATCATTAAATTGACCTTTCACTCTCGTCCATTTACACTCGCATCTTCCATTACAAGAATAAATTAACACTTATTTTGTGCAAACAAATTAAAACAAAAACGCACAGCATTCATGAATTTGTTCTGTTTTGTCTGGTCTGAACTATGGGCATGCGGGAATGAATGGCGCGCATGGAATCGATCAGAAGGAAAGAGGAGTGAACGGGTGAACGAATGAACTTTAATAATAAACGTAGGCACATCTGCACGTGCCAAATGTATCTACTTAAATATAATTAGCTTGTTTGAACGTTTCCGAAGAAACATGAAAATAACAATACTGATGTTATGAATGGTAGCTTCTGCTACGAGGTTATGAGCTTGAATCTACAACTCTATCATTCAATAATCCAACCGAGCATATGTGATAAACGATTAGTTCCTAAGTACATCAACAGCTCACGAGGATAGAAGTTTCGTATTTGTACGATTTTTTAAGTAAAAAATATCCCTGGAGACCATTTAGGGTGCATGACAAGTTACACTAGACCTCGTGCCAAAATAAAATACGCCAAGTCTAGTCAGTTTTCTTGAAGATTGTTTTTCGCCTTTTTTCACACACATCTTACTGTGGAATGCAGTTCAACCGATGCCTAGCGCTCATAAATCCACGGATTTAATTTTAGAACTTTGATATTGTGACTGTGACTCTGATTTTGCCTAGCCGCAAGTACAACACAACTTACTAAACGATTATGCTGCGGCAAAATTGCTTCTTTCAAGCCACAAATGTAAATAACTAACAATAGATATTCTTTTCAATGAATGTGATGATTCAACAGTTCTCTGATTTGTAGCGTATTGAAGATGCATTTTGTGAATAGAAATATGGACAGAAGTACATTGTTATCTGTTGTGCCTAGTTTAGTGCAAATATCGTAAATGGTGTGAGTAATTTTCCGTTTTCAACATGACCGACCAAACAGAAGACAATAATAAACGGATTAGTCATGCGTGCTCTGCACGGTTTCACCGAACTTGCTTTCACATTTCTTATTTGTCGGTTGCAGTTCAACCAATATTAAATCCTTATACAATTATAAGTGTTAATCTTTAAGACATTTTCTCCACTGTTCATTTTTCTTCTTTCTTTTTATAAACCTATTTCAATTTCAATGCACATATGTGAATACATTACTTTAGATTTACCGCATGAATTCATTTAATAGCGTGTTAAATTATGAGTAGAAAGCTGCAGTAATTAAAATTCTCTGTGCGCTTCCTAGTTCATATCATGGTTTGTGCTGTCGGATACATATTTTGAACTAGGTTCGACCATTCGCCTGATAACAATTATTACTGATTGATAATAATTTTTTAAATTGGTCAGACAAATCGAACAAAGATTATGTCCTACCAGTATAATCTATACATCATCCATCGGGATGGGCATCAAATTATACCTATTACTCATTCATCATTGTTTATTTCAAAGATGCTTTAAAATATCACTGGCTATTAAAGGTATTTCATATGAACTTGAACACTGCGTTACGGGTGTTTGATTTTTCTTAATTAGCGACGGCTGCTGGTTGCCTCATTCATAGGTTCGGGTGTTGAAACTCGTCCTGTACGCTGACGCATGCAACCATTGCCGCTGAGTAAAAATGTAAGAAGACGAGTAACAACAGACAGCAGCAAACGCAGAGAGGATAGAATGACAGAAATAAAGAAACGGGGCGCGACATAGTGGAGTTGCTTGCATATGGGCGACTAACGCAACGATGCTTAGTTGAGCTGCCTGGCGTGGTGCATTTTTTATATTCAACAGGAAGTGCCATCTCTAAAATTATAATCGGCTCTATTATACAGTCACACCAATTCAAGTGAGATAGTGCAATAGACTTAGAGACAAGTGCGTTATAGACGTTAACTCAATTTATGTATCAAAACGCATTATAATTATCACAATTTAAAATAATGTAGTGTTGTTGGTTTTGCGTTTTGATTGGAGGCACTTAAATTACAGAAATTTGCATTTATTTTAAGTTATATTATAAAATCTATATAAGAATATCTGCGAATTTTTATGTGTGTAGGTAAATTAAAAAACTCTGTATGGTTTCACTTGGAGCGTCCGAAATTCTCTATTTTTAACATCGCTTGTTTAATTATTTTTCTTTACTTTCGGCTTCGTTTGAGATGTGAAAAGTTTGGTAATTATCAATATTACCACATATTACTTGCCACGATGCAGGGATGCGTGTATCACACATGGTTTGGTATAATAAATTGTTGTACACGATGTTTGGGGACCTCCTGGAGCACTCGAAAAGAAAGCGAAAAAAGTCTATGACGTAAACCAGTAGCTCGTGTCCTTACTTTTGTCAGCACTCGTTAGCTGCATCTTCTTTCCCCATGTCTTTGTGTTACTTTATGTATTACCAATACGCTTATCTCTACATGAGCTGGTTTAAGTCAAAGATTGAGGACCGTCGTTGGAGCATTAACCGATATAGGATAGAATTGCACCGATCGCCACATGCAATGAGCTGGTTGACTGACTATTACCTTTTATGCGATGCGATAAAAAGAAAGAAATGGGGCGACCCCAGCCAGCGCACAACCTGTTTCTTCACTCAGCATTTAGTTCAACTCGTACCATTTTTCCAGCTTGAGACACGGTTAAAAACCATTAGGCTGCGGTTTTTGTACAGGCACAAGGTGCTTCGCAAATTAAATATAGCCACGCCGGTTTGGAAAATAAACGTCGTGTGCGTAAGAACATCCTGTAGAGTGTACCATTACGAGGTAGGTAGACGAGATGAGGTAAACATAAACATCTTAAACCGCTGGCCGAACATCCGACGACCTGCCAAGACTCAAGGCTTTAATTTTCATTCGCTACCAGAATACGAATAGAAGTGCTGCTTTTACTACATTAAAACCGTCTTATCAAAGATAGTACAAATGCATAGAAATAGGAATTCTGAAATGGAGTGTTAATACTGAAGAAAGGCTGGGAAGGCATGTATTGGTGTACGTGATTTAGATTTCCGTGATTAGTAGGGACCTTTAGCTGGTCTCTCAAATACCGAACTCGCATGACTTCAACAAACGTCTTTGAGCTTTGAGGCGTAGAACCGAGATTCACCACCACAGTTTTAAGTTCAAACTAAACCCCAACAGGTTTATGGGGCGACGGCTGCGCAACGATGCCTTGGAACGTAAGCTGAGTGCTTTGTATTTTTATATATGTATCGCCACGGCGATAAAGCATATCGAAGAGGGTTCGGAAATGCTGGATAATTTTACCAACGAGCGCCGACTGCGTCGAATACTTGTAGTAACAATGCGAGGGTGTGGTTCGCGTGGCAACGTAAAATAGTAGGTATGTGAGGAAGTACTGCTAAGGCACCCTCAATTACATTCAGCTCGAATATTTGCAAGTTGAACGTGTGAAAACTTGTTTTTTATTGTAAATGCCTTTCAACCTAAAGAGAAAGACAAGATTAGAATACGTAATTTCATACATTTAAAGCAATCTCATCAGTTTTACAATCATCTAGAAAAATGCATATTTAGTATTCAGTGTCTTATAATAAAACTTTATTTTTGCGTGTTAATAAATGTGTTTACCAATGCAAAAATATGGTTTTATGAAAGGAAACGGAATACTACATTTTGTCCCGTTCCTTTAAGATACCATGTTAATTCAAGTTATGCAAACGTAGATAATTTCAAGGGACTGATAAATATAATTGCCGGAAACGTTAGGCCTCATTTTGCCAACATTGTTTCAAAGACAAGAACATAAGTTTAGCAAATGACAACTGATGTTGGATAATCTTATACCATTCTAATCACGTTTAGTGAAAATTTTAATCTATTTGCAAACATGCATTGTTATATTTAACCATAGATTCATGTGAGTTATCTCAGTGATAACATACGAATACATTCTTAACGTATGTAAGCTTATTGTCTGCGAGTATGTATGACTATTTCTACGGGAAAAAAGTCATAAAGAAATGATGTATAAGCAACCATTCATCATAGTTGTTGTGTTGCTTGTTTTATCCATTGATGATACCAAGTCAGGGAGATAAGTATGGCCTCTGCAAAGCAAACAAACAGTAGCAAAGCAAAATACGGCAGTCAGCGGCATAATTTCTTTGTCTCGTATCGGCCTCTGTTCGTCTCTCATTCTATGAATGTATGAATAAGTAATTAACTGCTTGCCTGTGCCTCTTAGCACAGATTGTTCTTGTTCTCAACAAACATATGTTATTGAAATATATGGAGAGAGATTCGTTGATATATATTTAAATAAACATGACTAGATGCTGGACTGTTTGACTTACTTGTTCCGAGTCGAAGGTGCAGTTTATAACCAACCAAGTTGTCTTCGACGTGCAATTGCATCCCCGCACATCGCATAGCTTAAAATTATCCCTGCGTTGCACGCTGATGGCGTTAACCGCTGTGGTGTACCCTGTTATGATTATAATTGCCACTGCCACATACATATACATTGCCGACGTCTCCGCCAACCGCCGCCGCATAGTCCGATGGAGCGCCATCATCTTCACTCCAGCACATTATTCGCACTGCGCCTCAAACCGTTTCATGTTACACTCTTTAAATTTACTAAAAATCAGAGTGATTGCACTTCTGTTTTAAGTTTTATCCGTTTTATAACGCATGCAGATACGCGCACACGGGCGCACAAAGCAGCTCAGCCGAGCACCCGACGAACACCGAAAGTGAACTGACTTTACGCCAAGTAGAGGTTGCTCCGTGCTCGCTCAGCAGCTCAGCTTGATAGCTGCTGAGCCAGTGCTCACTCATCGCGGAGTAGGGGAGGAAGGTTCGATCTCAGTTGGAAACATTGTAAACGAGCAGAAGTCGGAGTAGCAAAACGAGATGCGGGCTAGACATCAGACAAGCACAAGGATAACGTGTTGGCTTGTTACTTACTCTGTACTTTGCGGCTGCAGAACTCAACTAAATGCAGTTCGTTAGTCATTCCCATTCATACTTGTTTAATTCGCATATTACACATGCGTGTATCGTGAAACATTGTAATTTATGCCT
>JAODGA020022798.1:0-10612 GCA_027574885.2 Drusilla canaliculata | reverse complement strand
TTTTTTTTTCTCTTCCTTTTCTCTCTCTTTCTTTTTCTTTTTCTCTAGTTCTCGTCTTTTTTCTTTTCTTTCTCCTTTTTCTTACTCTTTCTTTCGCTTTCGTTTCCTTCTTCTTTTTTTGCTCTTTCTTCCTCTTTCTATTTTTTCTTTCCCTTTCTCTTCATTTTCTCTCTCTTTCTGTTTCTATTTCTTTATTTCTCTTCCTTTTTTTCTTTTCTTTTTCTTTCTTTTTTTTCCTCTTCCTTTCTCTTTCTTTCGCTTTCTTCTTCTTCTCTTTCTTTTTATTTCTCTCTTTCTTTCTCGCTTTCTGTCTCTCTCTCTTTCTCTTTCTTTTTCTCTTTTTTTCTTCCTTTCTTTTTCTTTCTTTTCATTTCGTTGTTTTCTTTTCCGTTTTTATTTTCTCTTCTTCTTTCTTTCTCTTCTTTTTTCTTCTTTTTTCTCTCTTTCTCTTCCTTTCTCCGTTTTTTGCTCTGTTTCTTTCTTTCTTTTTCTTCTTTTTCTCTTTCTTTCTTTTTCTTTCTCTTTTTTTTCTTCTTCTATTTTTCTTTTTCTTTTGTTTCTCTTTACTTCCTTTTTTCTTTCTTTTTATTACTTTTTAATTTCTCTTGTGTTTCTTTTTCTTTCGCTTTATTTCTTTTTCTTTTTATATTTGCTTATATGAAAAAATTACTTAAGATGGATCTGCATCTGTAGAGCACGTTGGACACCCCTACCCGGAGACGTTCATTCCACCACACTGCATCTTGTTTGTGTTTAAGGACATTGACAGAATCAGCCCACCCGACGCCTTCGTCATTCTCTACTCCGTCGTCGACAAGGCCAGCTATCTGAAGGCGGAGGGCGAACTCGCGCGTCTCCAGGACGCCGAACTCCTTCGCACCCGACCCGCAATCCTCGTCGGCAACAAGGTCGACCTTGCAAGAAGTCGCGCCGTCTCCACGCAAGGTAGATACTCACTATTATCTAGTGAAAGTAAATTTATTTAACCATATCAACAACATCAACTATAAACAAATATGCAATATGAGTTGTTACAAAAATATTTTTGTTATCTGCCGCCAGATGGCAAATGCCTAGCGTGCACGTTCCGCGCGAAATTCGTCGAGATCTCCGTGGGCATCAATCACAACGTCGACGAGCTGCTCGTCGGCATTCTCACGCAGATCCGCCTCAAGAGCTTCCAGAACGAGGCGTGCGACCAAAGCCAGCAGCAGTGGTTCAAGAGTCGCGGCGTCGTGCGCGCTAGCATGAAGGCGCGCCAAATGTTCACGTGGCTCTTCGGCAAGGAGGACTCCAAGTTCAAGAACTGCGAAAACTTACACATCCTCTAGCCGCGCATGCGCAACTAGCGCAGCCCGCGTTTTCTAAGGTTTCATAAGTTTCTATCATTTTGTAATATTATTCTCTAGACTTAAATTATATTGTTAAAACTTAATTCTCTAAAAAAATTATTTAAACAAATGGCAAAAACGTTTTGAGTTACAATGTAATAATTTCGAGTTTGACTGATACGTGTCAATGTAAAAAAAACTTTATATACTTGACGTTGACATTTCGACAACTTTGGAAACTGGCCTAACTATTTTCTGACTGTTTATGTAGACTCTAAAATGTCTAGTATATCATGTCACAAGAAATGACCAATATTATAAAATGTCCCTTCCCATAATAGTGTATGAAATTGCATAGGCAATCGGTGACGTCCCAATCTTCCAGAGCTCTGTCTAATTAACAAAGTATATTAATGTGTAAATTAATAATAAGTGCGATTGTTCAAAATTGTGTGTACAGGGTGAGCGAATGTAATGCAATTATAATGCGGCGGCAGCGCCACACCATTGATTAATAAATGACAATAAATCAGAAACATTGGTCTCTGGATACATTTTTGCCGCCATATTCAGCTTGGTCCAAATATCCTTGTTTGCAGCATTCTCAGAGTGAACAAAAGATATAGTTGGTGATTTTAGGGGATAACCGGACACAATACATGGGTTTTGACCTGCTTCTAAGCTTGACTCGTACATCATTCTGTCGTCTAAAGGTAACTCCTAAAAATATTAATTTTAACTTTGTTGCTTAAAAAAACTGGCATAAAAACTTACTTGGTCGACTTTTTGATCCATGCTGATAGCCAGTACCCATTCCCGCACCCGATCATGTTCTTCCTTACCTTCATTAAGGTACAACTGTTCGGGAATTGGTATATTTGAAGGGAAATCCGTTCTGCTCAAGTCTGTATGATCAATCAGAGCGGAGTCTTCATCTTCAATTGCTTCGCATATGTCGAGGTAATGATTTAAGAAAACAAACGCTTCCGAATTACGTCCTTCAGCACGTAAGTCTAGGCCAGCTTCATAGAAACCTTTATCTGCTGGAATTATATCGGTGTATCTTAGGAGACATACAGATATTTTGGTACCAATATTCTTCAGGACTTGGACCTGACGACAAACGCATCGAACCGCGTAGTAGTGAACAACCAATAAGAGTGTTTGAAAATGCATTTTAATCTTCATGTCAATATTTGGTGTTACATCAAGGCCATTGACCTAGCATAATATTTAGTATATATTAAGGAATCTGTTTAAAAAGTTTTTCAACTCTTACCAAGTCTAGAAGCATCTGTCTTAGCTGTGCCCATTGGTTATAACTATCCGCATCCGACATATTTGGCATTGCAATAATATTGAAAGCTATTCGATTGTAGATATTAAAGTTACTTGAAATCACGGGTGTTGTATAGGTTAGGAAAAGATTAAGTGCTTCCATGGTGAATCCATCTTTGAGTAGCTGCGATGCATACATGGCGACATACTTATGGAGCACGTTACCACCGTAGGTTTTAGCTTTTTCTATGCAACGTATCCATTGACCTTGTTCTGCTAATAAATCTAACGCACCCATAATATCTTTAACAAAACAATTAACATTAAATTAGAAATTAAAGGTTATGTTCCTAATTTATAATTAACATACCAACATCAGCTAGTTGCTCAATATTTCCCTCCCTTGCAAGACGATCTTTGTTACAACTTTCGATATAGTTCAATAGAGTTGGATCCAGTTCCTTTGCAACTTTTCTGGCGTTTTTGAAGTCCTCAGCCATAATAAAACAGTCTACAGCTTCCCGGACCAGATCTGCGCTAATAAAAAGCTGAGCAGCTGCGGTGTGTTCTCCCAAGTCTCTTAATCTAACAATTTAAAAAAGAGCAATATTAAGAGGTATATGTTAAGAGGCAAATAGGTGTACCTTGGTGCCAGTTCTCTGATAACCTCCTCAGACTCATTGCCAAATAGAAATTTGTTAACCATATCCGCAGCCCTTAAAAGAGCTCGTCGTACAATGTCTTCGTCAGCAATGTCTGTGGTGACCTGAAGGAGGCACTCCACAGACTGTTTGTGCTGGCCAGACTGGGCCAGATCGTTTGCTCGGGATAGGATCATTTCCATAGACATGTCTGTTTGTCCAGATGCACGCTTGATTGCGTTGTATTCGGTCTGTAGTGCTGGTAGAAGGTTGGGCATGTAATCTTTGCAAACTCTAAGGGCATCTATCCACATATCTAAAGGTAATAAACATTTAAGTAAAGTTTCTGTTCTTGGTATTTGATATAAACTTGTTTCAACCAAATTTAGATAACCCTACATAAAATTTTCTCTATTCTTCTTTGTATTTTTAACTTTCTATGTCTGATTCCAATTTTCCCTAAAATATCCTAAAATTAACAGAACTCTAACCATACAACTTTTTACAAATTAAGTACCTGTTTGTTTTACTATTGTTTTCCCTACAATCTAACTGACCCATAACTTAAAATAACACATAAAATACATGAATATAAGCCTTACCAGAATTCTTATAACTTTGTACAATCAACTCAGGACTCTGCGCCCTTAACATCAAACTTTCAAACTCGGAATAATTCTTCTCCTGGAAACACTGCAGGGCATGAGCTTTGAGAACCTCCACCACAGAGTGCGGTTCATGCGTTTCAGCAATCCGAATCGCACTCTGCCAATCATTTGCATGCGTGTACATCAACACCGCCTCTTTCGGTTTACCCGCCAAAATAAACTCAGTTTCAGCCTCATTAAATTTGCCATCATCTTCCAGCGCCATTGCGTAATTGTAATGCACATCAATCTTCTTCGAAGGCAAATTCTTACACAGCTGGAACGCAAAGTCATACTGGAAAGTCTCGCATGCGTAGTCTATACAAGACTCTAGAATCCCAAACTTTGTAAGCAACTTAATGGCCGAATCTATCGGTAGTGTCCTGGCCCAAAGAAAAGCAACCTGATTAGCCGCAGTTGGGCCGCCATTTTGCTTAGCCACACGATAAGCTTCCTCCCACATGTTGATTGTTCTATACATATTCATAGCAGCCTTCCATTCATTTGTAGCTAAGTAATGGATCTCCGCTGCGCGATGTTTGCCCTGACTTTCCATCTGTTGAGCCAGGTGCATGTGAGTTGTGGATAGTAAATCCGGGTGGAACTGTTCGACCAATCTGATCATGTGATCATATTGCTCGGCATGTTTGTACATGGTTATCGCCAAGTCTGGAGCGTTCACAGCCAGATACAATTTCTCCGCGTCACGATAACGACCATCTTGTTCCAATTTTTGAGCTTGCTTCATATACATATCACCAACATCATCAGGATCCAGATATTTTGAAGCTAGCAGGTGGGCCTTTTCCCAATGACCAGCCTCATTGTACATATCTACAGCTTCCTTAAACATGCTTCCCTTTAGGAACATTTGCTCTGCAGTTGGGTAATCTTTGTTCTTAGCCAAATGTACCCCAATTTGCGCATAATATTTCTTAAGATCATCATGTTCATCAACAGCTTGTATGATATGTATAGCTTTTTTCCATTGTCTCGCGGATATTGAAGCATCCAAAGCCTTCAAAGTGCAACCAGCTTCAATAAAATGACTTATGGCAGCATCCGTTTGCTTAATCTCTACCAAATAATCCCCCCACTCCTCTTCCAAGTTAACCACCTGATCCGGACTTAAGACTCTTGCCATGTCCACTGCTTTATTCCAGATCTTGCCCTTTCTGTAACACTCCATTGCCTGTTCAGATTTTCCTTGTTTGCCATAAATCTCCGCAGCTTGTTCGTACATATCCTGCTTAATCAGTTTCATCAAAATATTGTTGACCAAAGTATTATCCTCCATTAAATCATCATGACTTAAGAGAAGATTTGTAATTCTTGATAATTTGTTAGATTTATCATACATTGTTAAGGCTCTTTCATATTGTCCTTCACGTTCTAAAATTTGTCCTGCTTTCTCAAATTGAGAAGTCTTTAACAAAAGATTCATATATTCCTCTCTTAGTTCATCAATCTTTTCATAACCTCTCTTCTCGGCTGTTGCAATAGCTTGATCCCATTTATGCAACTTTTTATACATTGACAAAGTTGCCTCTAGATTGCCTTGTTCCAAATAAATATTCTCTGCTGTTTCAAGGTCTCCGTTAAGGATACTTAACTGTGCCCATACTTCTTGGTTATCTTCTTCTTTAAGGAACTCTTCTTCAATCTTCTGGATGCAGAATACTTTTGATATATTCCCCAAGGCTGCGTAACAACGATCAAGTAGTTCTAGATTTTGTTGCTTAATCGCAATGTTTGATAGATTGAACCACATTGCTTCAGCTTCGGGAGCACTCCCGATGGTCTCCAAAAAAAGTACAGCACGACCATAGTCAGAATCGTTTATAGCTGTACCAAATTCCACTAAACCCTCGTCCAACTCGAATGTGAGATTAATATTGCCGTCCATTGAATACACTTCAGTTTTATTGTTGTATCTAGAGACTTCATAGACATCTCCTTTGATGTTCATGATTGTGGGACGTTCAGGAAGGTCTATATTGTACCACACTGCTAAGGTAGTCCCTGACTGAGCTATTGCGACGTCAGACGCTTCAACCCACTGAACAAAAGATACCCCGCTGAAGATACAACTCCGGCTTCCAGACTGCACGTCAACAAGAAACAATCTCTGCTTGATATCCCTGAACAATAACTTATGACACGTCTCAGACAATTCCAACCAGTCGATCTTTGACTCATGGTTAATCTGAGACACGCCTATACCATAAATCAAATCCATGATACAAATAGTTTTCAAATCAAGCAAATAAGCCAACTTTTTATTATCCAGAACCGTTGATCGTTCATTCAGCCTTACGCTGATTAAATGCGGATTTGCAAACTCGGTTCTGACTGAAGCAAGCACAGAATTCTGACCGTATTCAATTAAGGAGAGTTCTCCGGCGTTGAAGACCAGACACACATTGGGATTCTCAAAGTAGAATTTCTCATGCTTTCCAGAATTATTCCACGATACCTCACTCATCAGATTCTTGCTGATTTCCGCAACTAGAAGAGTACCATGAGTTCGAGCCACTACGAAATTGTCTCTACCCATAACTTTTAGGTCTTCAATCTCTTTTCCATAGTCCGAGCGAAGAACGAGACTGTTGTTTTCATCATCCAGATTTTTTATGAGAACTTGACTCGGACCGACGTAAGTGATTTCGAGTTTATCCTTCCAGATGGTGCGTTTGAGGACCGACTCAAAGAGACAGACGTAGCCACCAAAGGTACCACAGGCTATACGGGACCCGTCTTTCTTCCAAGAGAGTGCGGTGACTGAGTACATATTTGGGATAATTTTAGGAGGAGATTCTTCCCACATTGATAGAGATGGATTCCAGGCGAAGACGCGGAGTTTGTCAAAACCACCAATTGCAACTGCCTGTGAAAATATATTTATGAGTTATTATGGTGTTAAGTTAGATTAAGTTAGGTTAGGTTAAGTTGAGGTTAGGTTGAGGTTAGGTTGAGGTTAAGTTGAGGTTAAGTTGAGGTTAAGTTGAGGTTAAGTTGAAGTTGAGATTAAGTAAGGGGTTAGGTTGAGGTTAGGTTGAAGTTAGGTTGAGGTTAGGTTGAGGTTGGGTTGAGGTTAGGTTGAGGTTAGGTTGAGGTTAGGTTGAGGTTAGGTTGAGGTTAGGTTAAGGTTAGGTTGAGGTTAAGTTGAGGTTAGGTTGAGGTTAGGTTGAGGTTAGGTTGTAGCAAGGTTAAAGTTAGATTGAGATTAGGTTGAGGTTAGATTAAAATTAGGTTAATGTTAGATTAAGGTTAGGTTGGAGTTAGCTTAGATACAAGCATACAGTACAGGAGAACCTAGTTAAATTTCATTAATGTTCTGATAAATTAAATATTCAATTACTCTTTAGGTTTGTTTTAGGTTATGTTTTCATGAAATATGTTTCAACCCTGTTTGTTTACCTGTCCGCTGGGACTACAACAACCCACGGTAAAATCATTCTCATTGGCGTCCTTCGCATAATCGAATTGTTTCGCAACACGACCGCTGTTATTGTAGACCACAATTCGCTTGTCGCAACCTGCGGCGAAAACGAATCCCTGCGGCCAGCAAAGGCCGTACGGCGGCGACGAGTGCGTGAACACCCGCCCCTGCGGCTCATCGTCATCGTGCTCGCCGACATAGAAACGAATCACGCTGCAATCAATGTGCCCCGATACGAATCCGGTGCCAGTGGCGTTCGACGCCAGCGCCACCACCAGACTGTCACTCCCATATAAGGTATGACTCTTATTTGACTTTGTCTGCAATAGCCTGACTTTGCCATCAAGTAAACCGCTAATTAACGGGCCTGTTAGCAACCATATCAGACATGTGACGGGACAAGGCTGTGGGAATTTATTACAAATTGCCTAAAATCAAATTAATTAAGGTTTGTTGTTCAGCCTACATTTGATGGATCAAACTTGGTACTTTTTTATCACCCCATTTGTCACCAATTTTGTAGACGTAGACCATGCTATCGCTTTGCGCAACTGCAATTTTGGAAGATTCTGGAGAGAAGGCAATAGCATTGATCACGTAGCTTTTCTTCCCAGCCTCGGAATCCGCAGGTTTCGTTGAAAATTTATCGCGTCTTTCGCCATCATCGTCGAATAAGATTATCTGCCGTTCGGAGGTTGCCACCGCGAGTTTCTTATTGTTCGGCGACCACGTCAGCGCGACAATCTTATACTCGCTATCCTGAAATTTATTTTCGCACACAAAAGACGCATGAAAATATAGTCTGGTTGCAAATTTAATGAGGAAACATTGTCTTTGAGGAACTTACCGCCGCCTCCAGGATATTCCTTAGAAATTTAATTTGCATTTTGAAATTAATGAAGCTCTACTAATGAATTGACACGTTTTAGAGCTTTAGAAAACCTGTAATCATGTTTTGTTTGTATTGTAATGCTGCGCGTGTTTGTTGTCAAAGTATGAGACATTGTTGCTTAGAAACCGCTGTTTTATCGATTGAAACACGTCAAAATAATAATCAAATATAAACATATAATAGATTACCATGGGAAAATGCTGTAATAAACATTAAAACATAAATATATAAAATATTCTTTGTAATCTCTTTGTAATCCCTAATAATTTTTAATGGTAGGTACTATTGTTTATTAAAACATAATTTAAAACTGAGCTTAATATAAACAAAATAAATTATAACTATATAAAACCTAATTTATCTTGAGTTATCTATATTATTTTTTCTTGTACTTCTTTATATTTAGTGCATGGCTTATTTAATTACATATTCTTAATTTACTCTGATTTATATCAATCCAATCCAACCTAACCCAACTTAACTCAAGATAACTCTACCTTACCTGACCTAACCAATCATAACCTAATCGAACTCAACCTCACCCTACTGAACCCGACTCAGTCCAACTCAGCCTAACCGAAGCTAATCTAACCTAATTCTAATCCAACTTAACTTAAGCTAATCTAACAACATATTGATTTTGTTTTATTGTAATCTAACTTAACCTAAATTCAAAATTTTTATCCCAACCTAATTTACTTAATCTATAATTGGAAGTCTATGTTAATACGCCCTTCTGACTTGAAGCCCTCGAAATATTTACAAATATAAAATTGAAAAACTATACTTAATTGTAGGCAACCAAACCTACATTAATTATGTAAACAATGCTACAGTAAAATACTACAGAATTTATTAAAAGAAATAATAAATAATTTACCCTAAAGGATTACTGTTTTATTAGTATAAAAAAAATTATTAGATGCTAGTAAACTTATATAAACATTATCACAAGCTAGTTTTAAATTAGAGCAATGTATTGTTAGTTGTCTACGATAGATCACCATATTCCTGCAACAATACGCGTTTCCGTAGTTTGCGTCGTTTGCGTGCAGTGCCTGACTCTCACAACGCGCCGACCAATCACAGCGCACCTGCGACCAATTCCTGCGAGGCCCGCTTGCGCAGCAGCGCATCTCCGTTCTCCGCCAGTCTACTGCGACCCACGCGTCCGTCCCTGCGCTCAGCTGTTCGCCGTGGCAGCGCGCTTCCGCGTTTGTATGTGCGCTCGCTTTTGTTTACATGCCGTCAGCTGATTTTTAAGTGGGCTGCTGCAGGACAGACAGCAGCAGTAGGTGCTGCTAGCGTCGTCGACGATGCCATTCATCTCGAAGGACTGGCGGTCGCCGGGCGAGGTGTGGGTGAAGACCGCCGAGGGCTGGGAGAAGCTGAAGGTGCTCGAGCACAGCAACACGCTGAGGTAGGTCGCAGCTGTAGGTTGCGCGTATTTCCTGCAACGGCCGTATGCGATCGATGCGCGAGCGACGGACATTTTCTTTGTTCTCGTACGCGCATTGCAAATACCAGACTGTATTTTCCAATGTCAACAAAAAGCGTAAAACAGCAGGAAATCAAAGTTTGCTATATTTTTGCTTGTTGTTTCCAACGACGCAATTTTTACCCTGCTAGAACGTGTGTACTTGATCTAGGATTATGTTATGCATTCGATTATGCACGCTTAATTTCCTCTATTGATTTAAATTTAGATTCAATGTCATGTCAGTGTTTATGTACGCAAACAAAGGCAATGCGATTTATTTCGTATCTTATTACAAAACAAAATTTGTTTACATTATTTTTCTACGCATAGTTTTTATATAAGTTTTTAACTAGTGATTAAACTAATTTTTAGACATTATATTCATGCTTTAATAAAAGCTAGGAATTTTGTTGTTGCGTTCCGTAAATTATTTAAAAAAATGTTCCGGAAATTGCTTTAGAAAGAGTAATTTTATTTTATTTTATTAATGCTAAATTTAACAAAATGAAGCTTTTATTTTTCATGTTTGCATGAATATATTTATGCATTGCAAAAAACTTTCAATTAGGCTTTAGGAATTAAGACTGTGAGTAATTAAATTTAATTGTTGCATGGTTTTACTTCTAAGCCAAGAAAACAACACTCATTAAATGTTGAAAGTTGTATAAATAAATTGGTTACACTTATTTTATTCCATATTTTATTTAGACTGCTACGAACACATTAAAAGTTTCCATTCCATTTACATTTTTTAACTCTCATTTTTAGCTTCTAGTTAAAATTGATTGAAATTTATTTGAGGTTAAACTATAATTACGACCATGGATTAATGTTATTTTAATTGTCTTTGTTTTAAAATTTTAATGGTTTTAATTTAATTTTAATAATACTTAATTTCTAC
>JAODGA020022725.1:0-10587 GCA_027574885.2 Drusilla canaliculata | reverse complement strand
CTTTTTTGCTGTGATAAATACCAAATTTGTCGTACGGAGTACATTTTTGTACTCGTTGTCGATGACCTTGTGATTTGCCGTTATAAATACGAAATTTGTCGTGCGGAGTACATAATTTGCCATGCTGAATAATATATCCCTAAATTTAAAATGTAATCATCTTACAATATTTTGCTTTGAAATAGTTTGAAAACGTATACAAGTTAAATTTCTTGCAGAATTAAAATTCAATAAGCTTGTTATAATGCTTTTAAAGGTTTTAACTTCTGTCAATCACTTGAAAATCACATTACAAATTTCGTTTTCAAACCCTCAAAAGAAGTGGAGAACAGAAGAGAAGTGGAAACATTCGGCACATATGTTTACGTTTCCGTTTCCGGAAACATTTTCTCTCAAAAATTTGTCTATTGAGTCGGTCACCACTGAGATAAGAACTTGTATCTCCTGTATTAAACATTTTGATTGGAGGATAATATTATATTGATATTAATATTATTTTTGCGCAAAACAAAAATATTATGACTATTAAATTGTGAAAGGAAACCTTGCTATAGGCAACATTATTCACACATTCTAACTTTTATAAAACAAAATTATTTACAAAACAGCATAAAAAAATAGATAAAATTTAGACTTACCTATAGGTATAGCAAAAGAAATGCCAGAAGTGACTTTCATACTATTCACGCCAATAGCCTCCCCATCCAAATTCACCAATGGTCCACCTGAATTACCAAATGTAATAGCTGCATCTGTTTGAATATAAACCATGTCTTTGCCATGCAACCCCAATTCATCAGAACCTCTTTGAGTTGAACTTACCTAAAACATTTCTTATTTTTAGAACTCATAGAGATTAATAAATACAAATATCTTACCACACCAGATGTTACAGTGTTACTGAGTGATAAGGGACTACCCAGAGCAACCACAAACTCCCCAGTCCTCAATTTTGAAGAGTTACCCAACTTCATCACTGGCAGCTTGGTGGCATTTATCCGCACTGTGGCCAAGTCACTCTGCTCATCAATATCCTCCACCAAACCCGAATACACAGTGCCGTTGTTTAATCTCACTTCAACTTTGGTGTGGTGTTTGCTGTTCACCACATGGGCATTAGTTAAAATCAGTCCATCTTCTTTGATAATAAAGCCTGAACCGTTTGAAATCGTCGCAGGCCGATAGTTACGATTCATTCTTCGTGTGTCCTTGATTTCTATATACACCACAGCTGGTGACACCTCCTCAACAACATCAGCAATGAAGTTGTGGTGATCCTTTCTGCCATTCAGGGATATGGCCTTCACTTTCTCTGTGTACATTTTATACAAGAACAGACCTGAGGTCACATAGAAGAGGTACTTGAGGTTCTCAATGAAGAAGTTTTCCTTGTTTTTGTGGGATGGGTCCTCTTGATTTTTGATCACCAGCAGCTGGGCGATTGGATTACGACTTGTTTGCGTTAATTTCTCGCACCGACCCAGCTGCATTGTAATGGGCGGTTTCAATCGGTTGGCGGGCAGCTTCTGCCAGTGCTTGATGAACTCCAGGGGGAACTTCATGTTGGTTGATGCTTCGGGATGGTTGGATTGCAAGTGTGTGTCACATCTGAAATGCTTTAAGGTTATCGAATGAAATAGAAAGCATGCGAGAATATGCGGCGGCCAGTGGGCGATATTTACATTCATTTGGCGTGGAGTTTAACTCGAGGCGGGTGGTAATTCCTGAGTTTTGATTTGACTATCGTGCTAACTAACGCATGGTTTAGTTTAATGATTTTTCGTAATGCATATCATGCGCAATTTTGAGAGTTAAAAATTTGAACATTTTTTGTTGCAGGCAACCAAGTTTACACGTAAATTTATTTATTATTTGTCGAATATTATTTACATGTAGTTGTACCAAGAGTCACCGACTTTTATTAGTGAAGGTCGTAAGCAAATTCTCCGGAAAAGGAAATTGAACTTTTTGACAGTTGACAGAAATAAATTCAAAATGTAATTATCCAGCAATATTTTGCTTTGAAATAATGTGAAAAACGTTTACACATGCACTGCGCGTGCGGGAAATAAACACTTGCACCGTATAGCAAGCCTTGCACGGAGGAGGCATTTGATATTCCATATCGCAACGAGTGTTGATATGAAGCTAATAACGTAACGTTATGACTACTTTTGCATGTGGTTGTGGAAAAATAACATTATCGTAATTCCTATAAGCGGCGTACACTGTATTTCGATAATATCAAATTTATTTATCATTTGTGTCAAATATTATTTACATATAGATATCATTGTATTTGGTCATTGCCATAGGGCTTTTTATAATGCGGAATTAATGAATTGGTCTTTCCTTTTCAGTTATTTTTCATCAAAACAGTGTGATGAGGTTAAGTTCAGATTTAGCCAGCTTTCACCTTCACATCGATTTGGAAGCATGTAAAAGGGAAGTTGACGCCTTCTTCATCGTCCGTGTACAAGGTTTTCTCAATTTTCACAGTTACCTAAAAATTGAGATATTTTTATTATAACTTAATCCTCATCAACTCTTCATAAAGCAAATTAACCTAATCAACATTAGTCTAACTTAGCTGAAAGAATAACATAATTACCAGTGGAAACCAACTCTCAAGCTGTAGTCCGCTAGAATAGACAACACGTTGTCCCTCTTCCAGAGGACATTTCGTGCCAATCAGCTCATTACATCCCTCTTTTTCAGGCAGAGGATATTCAGCTGGTATTCCGAGAAAAGTTGCCACGACTTTCGGTTGGAAACTGTTCAAATCATTAGCTACGCAAACAAAGTTAGTGATTGTTACTCAGCGTTAACTGTAGATTAACTCACGTGCATCAAAAATCATCTCCCATTCTGCTTTTGATCCCTTTACGAATTCACACGGACTCTTCTCGCAACCCTTCACGTTGACGCGGTACGGGAGAGGAACTCCCGATTTGCCTAAATAAGTCAGATTTTTTATTTTAATAAGTTTTATATAAAAATGTTTATAAATATTGGCGTATTACATTGTCTAACTTCTGTTGAGTTGCAACCCACTGCAGCAAGCGCTAACAAAATGGCGATGAAAAGCAAAAACTGCATTTTGTTTCAGTCACTAATATGTAACTAACTGTTTAGTAACTAATGCGATTAGATCTGATCACGCTGTGTTGACCAATTTGCCTTAGTCGAATGTTTATAGTAAATCAGTAGGTTATTATCATCGGATGTACTGATAAGATAATTTTGAGAGCAATGAACATCTGCGACTTACTCATAATCAAATATTTTTTCATAGAAACGCTTTATTTAATCATAGAAATAATTAATTTTGTCCTTCTACGTATTTTTTTAATTATTGATTAAGATATTGTTCATAAATATTATTTAAAAAGCATTGTAAATATGTATAATTCTTGGCAAAATATAATTGATTTTGTTATAAACAATTTTGCAAAATTACTGCTAAAACAAGTTTTTAACTTGTTTTGAATAGCAACAATTTAAATTTTGACTTGGCAAGTAACATAAGAAAGGTTTTCACAAAATATTAAATAAATTGGTTCAATAGAAATTGAGATATTAGGCACATAACAATTCAATTCTTGAAAAAAGTGAGGTATAACTCATCAATAAATAATGTCATAACATCTATTTATGTTAACAAGTAACGATAAACATCAAAAACAAAGTAGAATAATTTTTTTTTCAAAACTAGTGAAGATAAGAATTACAGCGTTGTGGTTGGTTGAAATCTCCATGACTCCAATCTAGACGGTTTTCCACGAATTAGTATTGATTTATATCCAAATGGAATGCGTGCGTTCACACCGAATTGTAGTTGCCTTTAAGTAGCTAGTAGGCGCTTTGATGCTATCATTCATATACAAAGAAACAACACGCTACACCCAACGCAAGTTTAGTATGAACGCTACCTTATAGAACAAAAGCAAATTGGTGGACATACAACTATAACTTTAAAACGCCAAACAATGGCTAACAGGTATAACGAAATGTCAACAACAGCTTCTACCATTGTAACTGTTTGTTCAAATTATGAGCGCAGTCCGTACATTGTATAATCTATATGCTCTAGCTTGTGTCAAGTAATCTGTGGAACAAGTTAAGCAAAAGAAGGTTGTACACAACTTAGCTAGTAAACAAGACAACCTT
This sequence comes from Drusilla canaliculata, assembly GCA_027574885.2. Lineage (NCBI taxonomy): Eukaryota > Metazoa > Arthropoda > Insecta > Coleoptera > Staphylinidae > Drusilla > Drusilla canaliculata. Next base: position 6,417 of record JAODGA020022725.1, on the reverse strand, counting down.
ATAATTAATTGAAAATTTAAAAATCTGAAGGAGGATATCTTTATGAACGTTTAAACTTAAAAAACTTGAATTTATAAAGTTTTTGTACGATATTTGACTGAAATTATTCATAGATTTACTTACAAACATTAAATTATTTATTTCCTAAAACTTACAATTAGTAGTAATAAGTGTTTTAAACATGAGTTCAGTTACTTCTTTTGCATGTTTGTATGTGTTGATTGCTATACAAACGCACAAACAGCATAATCATACAATCATACATGTTTTTGTTTATGAGCTTTCCAGCCTAGCCACCGTGGGCGCCACTGTCGCATTTAAATATACAGGCACAGCGCACGCCCTGCCAGTATGCCCTTGAACGCCGTAGCGGGAGGTTATGCATTTTAAAGAACAATTTTACAAAATATATTTATAACAAAATCAATTATATTTATAAAAGAAAGGTAGAAAAGTTTAAAAATATGTGTGGTTTTATTTGTTATAGCATATATACAGGAAAAACTAAGATAAATTTATTAAAAATATAATGAATTGAAAGCCAATGGGAACCACAAAAGAAGATATGCCATCAAAGACCTGGACATATTTAAGGGGTATTCACTCTTCGTGTTATTTATTAAGTGTTATTCGAATAACATACCTTCTGCATGAACGCCCTGTCAAGTTTCTAGTGTGCTTACTGTGTTATTCCAAAAAACAGAGAAGGGGTAATATAGATTTGAACAATTTGACCTTTGTGGAATTTAATATTACCTCTAAAAGTAACTTTTTGCATTGTTTAATCACCTTTTTTTTCTTTTTTTTGTTCTTTTTTCTGCAACTTTATTTTTACGATTAGTACTTATTTTAAAATAAATATAATCAAACATAACCTAGACGTTTCATCTGTCATTTGACGGCTCGAACTTATAACACACCTTGACGCCGAATAACACACTTCTGTCACTTTTTTCTCGATATAACACCTATAACACCAATAACACGGAGCGTGAATGCCTCTTTTGATTATAAAATGTGCAAACACTTGAAATATGAATACTATTTAAAGAGTGAAGAGCCCATTATTATATATATATATATATATATATTTCTAATGTCACAAAACTCTCATAAGAACTACATGTAAACGCGTCTCAATAAAACTTCTAAACGGCTACTCTGATTATGATAAAATTTTAGGAGTATATTTGATTGGCTTCAAAGATGGTTTAAGGATAATATGGACTACCCAAGCCTTATCCCTTTATAAATACAAGCATTACCAAGACACCGGTCACGTAATCTACAAACCAAGCAGCAAACTGCTACAGTTTTCGTTGGTCTTTGAAGTCATTGTGAGGAGTATGAGTCGAATGTAGACAGGAAAGCGAGAGGTGTGACATGACGGGCTTTTGACAATAATGATGGATAAAAATAAGTATATTAAAAATGTTAGCAATCGAAAACCTGGCAGCAGACAGAAATGGATGGAGATCTTCCTTGGAAGCCCTATGCCCCACTAGGAGCAACAGGGGTTAAGGAAGGTTAGCAATCGAATACGTCCATTAAGTTTTAATTTGCCTAAACCTCGATAACAAGAACAATAACATAATATTGAAAAATTTTAAGAGATATTTTATATCAATTTTGTGCTGCATTTTGGAGTTATCACCACTCATAACAGTCTGCTGATCGGGCTTGGTAAATTTATCGCAGAACAAATATACAAAAGAAATAGAGAAAGAAGCGTTTGTTTAACAAAGACGACACCAATAAACTATTAACCAGAAGAGTGTTTAAAAGATAAGAACAATAATATATTTGTATGAAATTAATTATTTTTGTTTAAGTTGATGGTTTGATTGTATATATCTACAGTTGCACCATGTGTAATCAGATAAAAGATTTCTTTAGTTTAACTGCAGAGCAACGTCTGCAGGGATTGCTAGAAGAATTTATAGAAATGGTTATTTTTAATTGTATCTATTGCCTTGTGCAGATGATTTTTTTTAAGTCGACCTCGAGCACTGTAACTTTACCTCTTTGAAGCTGTGTGTAATTCTAACAATTTCGCAGTGCGGCTGGCAATAATTCCACGTTGCGCAAAGTTGTCGAGTGAGCGACATTTAAACAGGCGCATCTTCGAGGCAGCGCGCACCGATCGCTCGCAAAAGGCGGGCACCGTTTGGTGTTGCGCCTCGACGCGCACACCGAGGCTAATTCCAAACGTCGAGCGAAATTACGGGCTGAAATAATTAATCCTCGGCCGCGAGATGATAGGGTACTGCTCGGCGTAATTGATATTTATATTTCAATTTTCGATGTTCGATTCGCCGGCGCGCATGCAAAACGCACGACGACGACGACGGCGTTCGCGTCGTGCGCTAATAGATAATGCCGGCGAGAAAAAGCGTGACAGCACGAAGTCTCTCGCAGGTACGTACGTACACCACGCAGATACAGCAGGTTTGATGCGGGACGATCATGTTTGCGTTACGCTCGCGTTTGTGCTCGAATTTGTTCACATCGCGCGAGCGCGCGGCGCTGGTGATAAATCGACCACATCGACGCCCGGCCGTGATTTATCGCAGGTGGTTAGCGAGATAACGCGCCTGCGATTGCGATCGAACGAGATCGAGCTGGGAGTCTTGCCGCTCACACTCGAGCGCGTTGTTTCCACCGCACTGATTGTGCGATGCTTGCATCGATGATGGATGAGCGCTAAATCCACGCGATTACATTCAATTTGCTTTATTCATGATTACTCATTCATACAGCGAGATGTAATTTTCCTGTTCAAATTTCTAATGTTGGCAAACACTTGGAGTTTCAACCGGAGATTACCGTCAAGTCGATTTCGAAGCATGTAAAAGGGAATTTGTTGCCTTCTTCATTGTCCGTGTACAATGTTTTTTCAATTTTCAGAGTTACCTGAAAATTAAGTTATTTTCATTATAACTAGACCCTCATCAAATTTTTATAAAGCAAGCTAATCTAACTAACTTTAGTCTAACTTAGCTGAAAGAGTGACCTATTTACCAGTGAAACCAACTTTCAAACTGTAGTCCGCTAGAATCTCACGTTGTCCCTTTTTGAGAGGACATTGCGCGCCAATCAGCTCCTTACATCCCTCATATTCAGGCAGAGGATAGTCAAATGATAATCCGGAAAAAGTTGCCACTACTTTCTGTTGGAAACTGTTCAAATCATTAGCTACACAAACAAAGTTAGTGATTGTTACTCAGCGTTAACTGTAGATAACTCACGTGCATCAAAGATGATCTCCCATTCTTACGAATCTACACGGACTCCTCTCGCAGTCCTTCACGGTGACGCGGTACGGGAGAGGAACTCCCGATTTGCCCAAACAAGTCAGATTTTTTATTTTAATAAGTTTTATAAATATTGGCGTATTACATTGTCTAACTTCTATTGAGTTGCATACTACAACGACGAGGGCTAACCCAATGACGATGCAAACTGGAAACTGCATTTTGTTTTGGACACTATTTAGCTAATGACTGTTTCGTAACTAATTCGTTTATACCTAAATGGCCTGATTTTATATCACTTCAGAAAACAGTTATATAACATTGGTATTGCGTTTTCATATGTTCTGATAATTATCTATTTTTACGAATCATCTACTAATCAATAACAACACGTTACACTCAACGCAAGTTTGGTATAACCTTAAAACTTCAGTCGACGACTAACAGTTATTAGTCCAGTCAACGTAGACCAATTTCCTATGTTGTCTGAAATTTTTTGGCAGGAGCAGAGAACTATGCTAAGCTTAAAAAAAAACAAAGTTAGAGTTTCTATCGACATGGCGTCTATATTAAAAAAATGTATTAACATTATAATTTGTTGAATTTTTCACTATTTTATCGAATTTTGACCAAACGATCAAGATTTAGTAAAAAAGTTATAGAGAATAGTTTGTAGAGAATAAAATTCTTCATAATAAAGTCCGCGACGGCATATATGTATCCTCTTTCCTTTGCTCGCAATTTACAATTTAGAAACGAAGAAAATTTTGTCATGTTATCACAGCTGATTATGATGCTTGTGCAGCTTTAAAGTATACATATTATAAAAATAGATATTTAAGGTAAAATTTATTTTTGAGCAAACGTAATTTAAAGACGGCAATAACACTGATTAGCTGTAGTTATATTTGCAACTAGAAAAAACATTTTCTTTATTCAAAAATATTTTAATGATTCATATATACATCATAATATACATGATCAAGTAGCACAATTCCGTTTTGTCGTCGGTGATCCATAGAAAGAACTTATTCCGACATTTAAATTTTGATTAGCTTGTTTCGTTGATACAATCTCATCGTTATTATGGTCAAATTATGTACATAGTTTTTTTATTTGCCTTAACCAGGTTTCAAAAATTTAAACTCTGATACTAATACGACCCTGCTGTCGCAATAGCATGTTGACATCGCAGAACTAACTGATGACAAGGCGCGCACATCACAATCATCTGAGACGACGTGCAAAATATTTTTGATTTGTAAATTGTAAATTGCGGATAAAGAAAAGTAGATGCATATATGTCGTTACGAAATGATTGTGTAGAATTCGATTCTCTACAAATTAGCTCCTATGACATTTTTACGAAATTTGCTTAGGTTAGTCAGAATTTGATAAAATACACCGAAATGCAATAAATTCAAATTTTATTTACTTATTTATCATAGACGCCGGGTTGATGGAAAATGTAATTTTGGATTTTAACGTTCAGAATAGTTTAGTGCACCTAATATCAAAATTTCAGCCCACTACTAATTTGTGGAAGGTTAAACCTTTCCTTGCCTGGACTATATAACGAAATGTCAACAACAGTCTTTAAAATTGTAAATTTTTGTTCAAATTATGTGCGCAGTTCAAACTTTGTATAATCTGTATACTCTAGTTTATGTCAAGTGATCTTTCAGACGAATTAAGTAAAAAAGACTTGGTACATAACTCTGCCAGTATACATTTGCATTTCGCTGTGTGATTTATAGTACGCAATTTGTTCGTACTCTAAACACACGTATATAGTGTAAATTCTTTCTTGGCTCGTTGCGTAAAGTACTATACTTCATCTAATAAATAAATATAACTTATTTTTCCTGGAGCAGTACAAAGTTTATCGGATCACAAATATGTTATCGAAATTTAGAAATTAGTAATAAATTAATATTGAAACAAATTAACTATTGATAAAGATATTATCCATAAAATTCACTCATAAATCATGGCAAACTTTCTATACAACTTATCGTGCCTGTCTTATAGAATAAAGTTGAATGCATTTGCGTAAAAGTCTGAAACAAAACCCAACTGTGTGTGGCAGTTAAACGCATTGTCCTCGTTGCATTTACAGCTTATCGCCGCAAATAATTACGGACGACATAAACGCGATTTGCCAACGACAAAACGTCCGTAATTGTGCGCCGCCGTCGTCGTCGTCGTCATTCGCCGTCGCCACAGCGAACAAAACCGATGTTTTGCCATCGGATGCTGCGTGCGCCATGGTGCCGCTTTTCTTATTGCGCTTTCCGCGCATTTCGCACGCGAGAATGCACGCAATGGGGCGCTCTGCCGCGATTGTAATTTCCTCGGCGCATTCAAGCCGAGCGTTATGATTTAATGCTCGTATTTATTCCCGAATGGCGCGCGCGTCGCTCAGCGATCGACGCTGTACGTCTGCAAGCGTATGCATGCATTTTGATTGAGTTTAATAGATTTCTATTCGAATGGCGGTGCGCCCTCTGCATCCGCGCGCATAAAAGATAATGGTTTTACGCGTGCGGGCAAAGCACGAGATAAAGCCGGCGCATTATGCATTGTGGAAGCGCGCACAATTTCGCATCGGTTTGCTTGTATGTGCAGTGGATTTATTGCTGCGGCATTGATGATTAGAACTACCTAAAAGTGCGCGGCGATGACACAAACACAACCTAGCATAAGCAAATAGGCGAAATGAAAGAGATGACATGAATGTTTTGAACATTTATGTCTAGCGAAAGCAGCAAAATTTAATTTTATTGTAATATTTTGCTTTTACCTAGTAGTTTTTATATTTATACTAGCTGTCCCGTCGAACTTTGTCTCTACTTAAAATACATTTGAATATAGTGTTAGAATCGGAAAATATACAATTATTAAAACCTCTCATTTATTGATATTTTCGTAAATAGTTTCAATATTTTTCTTCATTTTCCAATTTTTACCTTAACTTTTAACTTAAGGTAACCTTACCCTAACTAACTTACCTTTAAAAAAACCTAACCTAAGTCTACCTAACTTAACCTTACTTAACCTATACTAACCTAACCTAACTAAGTTAACTTTATTTAAACCTAACCTTACCTAACTACTGTATGAACTTAGCGTACTTAGAAAATAAGGCGATAACGTCGGGTTT
>JAODGA020022698.1:0-19929 GCA_027574885.2 Drusilla canaliculata | reverse complement strand
TCGCCAGAAGATGGGAGCTTGGCTTCCGAAATGTACATCGCGAGTTGTTACTCTAGTTGTGGGTGCGGGAACAGTGATTTTCATCATAATTCATCCCCACAGTGCAGTATTTGTATTAAACTAAATTATGCTGAACTGATAACAAAAAAGTTGTACCAACAAGCATGGTCATTGACCTTCAATTTCATTAAATAAGAAAGTATTCAATTTTATAACATACATAGCATAAATTTAGTAACTAGAACGAGTACCTAATAGAAAGGTGATATATAGACTAATTACAATTAAGGTAACGTCCTAAAATAAAAGAATCTAAAAATGTATGTTGTACTGATAATTCAAGGTCATTGACCTTCAAACTCCTTCAAAATAAAAGTGTTCAATTTCTTAATATAGGTATGTACATATCATAGTCTTAATATATAATTACTACCTCCCGGAAAAGTAAATGATCTTCTAAACCTATAAAACGTTATAATTTTACTATAAGCTTATATCACTATACTTTATATGACACAAGCAAGAAATAATCAATCATATTATGTTGTACCTTAAATTTCAGGCTATGTACAACAAACTATAAAATTCATCTTGAAAATTATGAAAGATATACACGCCCGAATAGAGGAAAACTTCAAGAATGTAACCTACAAAAATTTTCATTTAATAATAAGTCAGGTAAAAATCCTATACTATAACTGCTAAAATGTATTCTGACAATATCTTTTTGCAGATGATATATTTTACATTATGTGACTGTGTCCCCCTTATCCACGATAACGAATCCAAGCAAAAAGCAGTACGTGCTTTAACCACACTTCTCCTCTACACAATCATCACATTTTTTGGTACCAAAGTCGAAAAAATTATTTGCAAAACAGAGGACATCTCTACCCATCGTCAATCTCAACGTCACAGCTACAACACGTCCATATTTATAATTTTCCTAAAAATTATTCTGGAGTTTCTCAAAGCAGCCATGGTTATCCTCTGTTTACGTGAACAAGGCCTGAACTACTACTACAATGTAAACTATACAATACTAACCGGTTTATACTACATTTTAAGCGAGGATTTTTATTTGGACATTATTTGCGCCATGATTCCGGAGAAACTATTACGAAAATTTGGTACCGGTAACGAGACCGTTGATAATGACCTTGGAAAACTCTGTGTTTACGTTGGTAGTTCATCATTGGTTATTTTAATGGGATGTGTAATGATCACAATGACACAATTCAAAGGTGTCCCATTGATTTCCATAGTTTTTGCCATAATTATTTTACCAGCAATTAAGATGAATGTTTTATATGTGAATGCGGTAAGAGAATATATCAGCTTCTTGAAAATGTTCCCAATTGTAGGGCATGACAAATTAAAACTCTTGGAAGATGTCTGTCCCATTTGTTTGGATGAAATGGCGGATGGGAGTGCACGAGGGACACCTTGTGGCCATACGTATCATTTCACTTGCTTGTTGCGATCTTTAGAAGTTAGTAAATCATGTCCGCTTTGTAAACATGAATTTTAGGATGGTATAAGAGCAAACCATAACAATTTGTTTTTTTAATATGTACTATAATTAAATAATACAAAGATGTTGGTCTAAATGTTTTTAAGTTATGATAGGTCTTACAGACACGACTAATAATTTTTGCTTCTTTTTAATTTTTTAGTACAAATTATTCTTTTCATTGCAGATACAAATTTTAAAAAAATCATTAAAATTGGTTTACTGGTTCTTAGGTTATTAGACATAGGTCTATTGAAAAAGAAAACGCTTTTTAATTTATTAACGCTTCTTAAAGCAACAAACGAACTCTATTGATGTCACTGCAACATAGAGTGAGATTGGTAGAGTGGAGAGTAAAATTATTTCTTTGTTATTTTATTTATTTATTTTTTTTTTCTTTCATTACCCATTTTATTTGTCTTTTTCCCTCTTTATTTCTCAACCTCTTTTTCACTTTTTTGTTTTATTTTTTCTCGTTTTTTCCCTTTTTCTTGGATTTTCTCTATAAAGAAACGAATAATTTTCTTTATTTCTTACATTCTTTCTTTCTTTCTTTTTCTTATTCTCTCATATTAATTTCTCACTTTTTCTCTGTCTCTCATTCTTTCTTTTCTTTTATTCCCATTTTTGTTTGTTCCTTTTTCTTTTTTTCTTTTAATTATTTTTCCTACTCTTTCCTTTTTAATTTTTTTTCTCTCTTTCTTTACATCTTTTTTCTCATTTTCCCTTTTCTGTCATTTAATATCTTGATTTTTTTTAGTTTCTTTCGTTCCTTCTCTATTTTTTCTTTTTCTGTCATTCTTATTTACTCTTTTCTTTCTTTCCTTCATTTCTTTCCTACCCTTTTTTTCTTTATCATTCTCTCTTTCATTTTCTTTTTCCCTTCCTTATCAATCGAAATTTCATTAAGTAATCAACTTGCGCACTCTATAATCTATTGTCAACACTTCAACATAGAATAAAGTTGGTCACTTAAAATTACTTTAAAACACCGCATCAAAACTTTTTTTAAAGAAAAAAATATAGGTTTATTAATATTTATCGTATATTGATATGAACCAAGTTGTTACCATGTGATGCACGCGTTGCTGCAACAAAGTCAGTCTTGCACAGCGGGCACTGCATCGACGTCTGCAGGCACCTCTTGAGGCAGTGCGGATGAAAGAAGTGATTGCATGGCGTGATCCGCGCTTTGCTCATGCGTTCTAGACACACGGCACACACGTCATCCCACTGAATCAGCTCCTTCTCATTCGCGATCTTAAAACTGGCAAACGTGCGCTGTTCGAGCAGCAGCGGCGTGAGGTAAGTTATGATCAGATTCTTCATCGGGAGATACAGCGTGAAGTAAGACGAGAGGAACGCGTAGATCGTGTAGCGCTTCATTGATAGCAAGATACCGAGCACGATCATTGTCAGCACGATACTTATCGTGTGCAAAATAATCGGAATGTGGAGATGTTCCAGACCATCAAACGCGGGTAAGGCTAGTTTCTTACTGAACCAGATAAAGGTATCCACGAATAGCTTCTCCGTGCAGATATAGTAAACAAAAGTTGCTGTTGAGTAACAAGGATCAAAGTGGTACTGTAAGCCTTGTTCGCGTAGACACAGGATCACAATTGCTGCTTTGCCAAACTCTAGAATTATCTTGACTATGCGCAAGACATGCGTGCGCATCGACACGGTACGATGGTAGCGGTCCATGGCGTGCGAGAACGTATCCCTGATTTTCGCAGCAAAGTACGTGAAAATCGAATAAAGTAGAAGCGTAGTTAATCCGGAGATAACCTTACCACGCTTATGTTTATGCTCGGGTTTCAGCAAGGTTATGTCACATAAAGTAAAGAAGAAGAACTAAAATACGTTCAATTAGTAAAATTTGTAGTCGGCCATTTTAAATACAACAGTTTTGTTTGAATACTAACTTGACACATAAATGCGTATAAATTTGTCATCAAGAGGAACATTTGTTCGGTAGCAAGGATCTCATCGCCAAGACGTTGTCCAACAAAGATTATAACACTTACCATTAGTTGTAAGATGTCTGACAAAAATCAGTTAATAAAAATGGAAGTATGAGACTATAGAAAACGAGGTGGTCTGCAGGGTGGTCTTACTCAGAAAAATGATGATTACTGAAATTAAGCCACGTCCAAATCGCTCGTATGCGCTGGGAATGTTCTCGTCGTTTGGCACTGCCGTCTCGGACTCAACAGTCTCCATCATGATTGCGCTGCAAATTTCGTCGTCTGTTCCGGGTGGGATGCTTTCAACACAAACCCGTTTCGTAGATGTATGAATGCATGAGGAATTAGAAGGGTGTATGTAGAGGGAATTTTGAATTTTGATGTAGTTTGTGAACTTGACATAACCAATTAGTCATTGGTTGTCATATAAATCAGGGAACAAACAAACAAACCGAAAACAAGTTGCATATATTCTTGTGTCAGGGTCTTATTTCATCAGAAATTCTTCAACATCAAATCTTGTCTTTCTATTTAGTATAAAAATAAATACTAAATGTTCTTAAATGTTGATATGTCTATCTTCTTTTTTTATTTCTTCTTATTTTATCCTTTTATTACATAGCTTCTTTTGTCTCAATATTTATTAATAATTTATTTTCTCTTTCATTTCTTTTTTTTCTTATCTTTCATTCTTCCTTTCCTATTTCTTTATTTTTTACTTTTCCTTATATTTTCTTTTCGTTTTTTCCTAGTTTTTTTTTTCTTTTCTTTTTCTACTTCTTTTTTTTTTCTCGTTCTCTCTTTATATAATTTCCTCTTTTCCTTTCTTTCCGGTTTTATAAACTCCTCTCTATCTGTTTCCTTTTTCCGTTTTGCTTTCTCTTCCTTCTTTCTCATTTTATCCCTCTATTACTCACGTTCACTCTTTCTTTGCTTCTTTCTTTCCTTTGCTCTATCATTCTTTTTTCTTCTCCTTTTCTTTTGTATTTTTCTTTCATTTTGTATTCTTTCATTATTATTTTTTGCTTAATACTTTTTCTTGTTTTTTTCTTTCCTCTTTCTTTCTCTTTTTCCGTTCTCCCTCCTGACTGAGAAACCCCGGGAATTCTCTTTATTTCACTTTCTTGATCTCATTCTCTATCTTTTCCTTCTCAATCTTCAATACTAACGTGTTTTAATGAACTACTTGAATGATGAATTTGTGGACCCGCACTCACAAAATTTGTTTTACAACGGCAATGCGCATTTTGATTGCAAGGCTTTTCTCGGAAAAGATGTATAGCCTCATAGGCGAGAAGATTATGGGGTTTTCCCACTGGTTTCACTACTTGTTAATTCCCGATTTTAATATTATGACCTATTTTATGCAGATGGTGGGCGACGGTAGATTTTTCAAATCTACGATTCTTAAAATGGCCCATGTGTTCTTTGAACCTGGTTGAAATTGCTCTTTTAGTTTGGCCAATATATACTTTACTGCAGTCACCACACTTAATTTTGTAAATACCCGCTGAATCTATTTTATTTTCTTTATCTTTTATATTCCCAATTAAATTTTTAATTTTTGAATTAATAAATGCCAATTTTATGTCATATTTTTTAAATACCTGATCTAGACCTGTCGTTATTCTGTGGTATGGAAGCACAGCAAATCTAGAGCTAGAATTTTGGCTTAAACTTGAACTAATGATGGAAATTCTAAACTTCATTTTATTTAATAATCTGTCTATCATACCAGCACTGTAACCATTTGATATAGCAATTTGTTTAATATTATTTAATTCTATGTTTATCGTGATTTTTATTAATCTTATGTCTTATATAAAATAGTTATAAAGTCATTTATTTAAAATAATACGTCATTTGTATAAAATTATTTGCTTAACTATATATTGTACAGAATCCTTGGCAAATCCGCCTCAATTGTCAAATTGACAATTATTGTGTGTAGTTCTTTAAATATGCTCTGTGTGAAGTAATTTTTCGGGCAAGTTAAGCGAAAAAACATTATACATAACTCTGCCAGGTAATGTTCTGGGCTTCACTTGGCAAAGTACTGTTCCTGTCCCAGAAATAAACCGCAATACATGCGTGTAACGCGATTCTTTCGTGGAACACATACTTACAATGGGTGTATTGACTAATTTTCAAATCTCGTTCTACAAATATAGGTTCATGTCTACTGTTTCTGGAAAGTGTTTTTTTCTGCATAAAATTACGTTTAACCCAAGTTATGACATTCTGATTTTTCCATTCTGCATGAAAACAGCATGTGACGTCACAGCATCCCAATCAGTTGGTGCAACAGCAATTGGGCCATAACTGAGCTATAAACGAACAGTTTAAGCCAGTTGTGCTTTGCTTACGGACTAACAGTTCCGGAAGACGCCGACACCAATCGACACAGTACTCGTCACGATCACAAATAGTGGCGTCCTATGTCCAACCTGAAGTTCGTCAAGTGCCAAATGTCCAATGCCCCTAGTTAGGTAGTTTAGGTATGCGCCACGGTTTGAGGATATCTAATTTTATTACCAAAGTTTTTAGTGTGACTGCTGTCAGCACTGACAGCAAGACACTTGATTGGTGTTTCAGTTAACATGACCGTTTGACAGACTTTGCACTTTTATTTAATTTAATATCATCTAATATCAATGTTTAAATTAAAACAAAATCACATTGTATACTTCTTTTATCATATAGTTTCCTCTAAAACGCCCATTAGACTTTCTTTACATGTAAAATAAAATGTAACAAGAGCTGTAAAAACCAAACAAACACTCAAGAGGGCGCCAGGATTATCAACAAAACGACAAAATCTCAGAGAAAATCATATTTTTCTATTTCGGTTTATTATATATGTATTACTGCATCATCAAACCAAACAAAAAATTACTTACTTTAAGTATCCCGCAGAGACATACTGAATTTTTATCACATTTGAATGATCTTAAACATACCTCTCAATCAAAAGGTATAAAATTATGAAAAAAAACTAAACCTTCAACTCTTAAACATAATGGTACATATTAGCATAGCAAAAGAATGAGAAATATTTGGACCATTCCATAAAAAAAAAACACATTGCAAGTCATCCATATCAGTCAGTATCCGTCTTGTGACCTACATAATAGACTCCTTATTGTAGGTCTCCATAATCTTCTCCATGATCTCCCAGTGCTTGTCTTTGGTCAGGTCCTTCACAAACACAGTGTACCACATCTCATCATCAGTGTCATCAATCAGTGGTATCTGAACACCATAGCATTGCAGGCTTAGTGAAATACAAGCAACTGCAATGTGTTTAGGCTCATACTCCAGCACTGCTGGATCCAGATGAAAATCTTGAAGGAATGCTGCTGAAGTCCTTGCAATGGGGTACTTATTCCATATATCACCACCCAGAAGACCCTCAAGTGACTTGAGATAATGTAGCATAAATTTATGTGGATGTGTGATAGTCACCTCAAATTTGAGAACTCTCATGATGAGGAGTTCTGCTTGCACTATAGCATCACGCATATTCCAATACTCTTCCCCTATCTCTAAAGGACCGCTGTGTCGATGTAGGGTGTGATGAGCGACATTGATAATATCTCTGATCTTAAGAGTATCATCTTTGATCTTACCAGCGAGATACAGCGTCGATGCCGCAATCAGGAAGAGATCATAATTGGTTGGGTCCACTTCGGCGAAGAAGCGATGATTGAGGGTCGCCGCCGTGGCGATGGTCAACGGTTGTGCGTTTAACTTCAGCCCGCATTCGAAGATGAAACGCGCCGACGTGTAGCCGTTGTTGAACTCCAACTTGCGATAGTCGACGGTCATCTGCCGCGAGCGCTGTTTCTCGCGCTGCAGCTCCATCACGTCGATCACATCCTTCATTTTCAGTCTGAATTAAACCCAAGATTATATTATTTTCTTAAAAAAGGCGAATATGGCTCGATAAATCACTTGTAATAGTGACCTACCTTTGTACAGCTGCCAGCAACACACTACAGTCGGGCCAGTTGGCGTTGGTGCTAACCTCACAACAGAACAAAACGCGATGTACTGTAATTCGGCGTTGTCTGCAGTGAAAGCAGGAAATCCTGACCTGCTACAATCCAAATATACACTGCGGAAATATATACGGTGTGGCTACAAGGTGCTCCGGTTTTGGTTGTGTGTTTTTTATTTGAAATTAGAAAGCTCTTCTTGCGACAGCGGCAGCCGAAAAGAGCCAATCGACGAGCGTGCGTTGTTTTTATCGTGGGGGCTTTGGCTTCACTTGGGTGCTGTAAGATGGCGCTGGAGAATGTGAGTAGGAACAAGTGAAACTTGATATCTAAAAAACAAACAAAATGAATATCATGGATTTAGATTACCATTTTTATGATTTACACTTAATGTTTATGCTAGTAGCTTTCTTATTACTATTAATGAGTAATAATATATTGCTTAGGTTTTACTAAACTATAAAATCATTCTTAGTTTGTTTTATTATTAATAAAAACAATTAAATATTAACAACTAAATATATAACCATTTATTTAGAATGGGGCTTTCAAATAAATAAGAGGCTAACTTTGCAAATATCACGGCGTGATATTTGCTTAGCTGGTGTATGGGGCAAGATTGCTTTATAATTATATAATGTTTTATCCCTATGCACATTGTTCATAAGTCCTAAAATCCAAACTGATAGACGACTTAGGCGACTGGGCATTTTATACTTTAATGAATCTAAATTGCAACATTGTTTCATCAAGTGTTAGACTTGAAAGTTATCAATATTATAAATCTATTGCTTATTTAATGTTTGTTTAGTTTAGAATTGCATGTAAAAAACGCATGGTAAAAGCTTAGAAAGCTGCTGTGAACTAGTTGCATAGAATTAATGAATTTCAATAGTTTTTTTTCCATATACAGGTAAACGACCCCGAGGGCTCGGAGAATCTAATTCTACCTGTTTGAGGCAAATCGATGTTTCGTTTGGTTTTGATATTGGTCTAGTTTAGATTTTCGTTTTCTTCGTTTATTTCTTCTTTTCTTGAGAGGAGAAGTTTGTGAGTTTACAAATAGTGATACAGTAGTTTAGTAGAGTAGGAGTAGATGAGTAGTTGAGTTTGCATCGGTTGCATCGAGAGTCAATTTTATGTTCTTAGCTTTAATAAGCCCGTACGTTCGTAACATCAAACATACATTGCTTGACAAAATATAACCTAACTCGCTGCGTAAAGTACTATTAAGTTTACAGTTGACGGAACCTTTAAAAAAAAGTAGAACATTGACATTTAGTTATTGATTTTATAGAAGTGTGATTGATATTTTAATTAGTCAAAGTATAAACAGTACAAACATGTTTACTTTATTACATGCATACAAAATTACTGATCAAATATTTGTTTTTTTAGTTTTTATAAGGTCAATTATTTATTATATTTTACGTATGAATGGGATGTATTTAATTTCTCTTGTAATCCGGTTTTCAATTATTGTTGATAACATAAAGTATGAAGGAAAATACAGCTTTAGTTACAGAACATTTACGTACTACATAAATTGTTTAAAAAAGAATATATTACCATGAATTGTCACAATTTATCATGAACTAGAAAACCACTGTGTGATCCCATGCTCACGGATCTAGCTATGAATTTCGGACTTTAATCACCGATTCTTCTGCTTCTAGGCGATCTTACAAAGCTAATGAAAATCCGTCGTCATAGGTCCTCCCGTGTTTAGATTTTAACAAATTTAGAACAAACTCAAATAATAAACTAAACAAATCAGAATCCGTTTTCTTAAAATTGGTTGTTTCTTGAGACTATTTATATAGACATCTAGAGTTACAAATACATAGTTACAAAGTTGTAATTAAAAAGTACCAAATTTGGCTCAAAGCGTTCAAAATACAAAAAATGCCATAAAATATCAAAATATTTTAAAAATAAAATCTCTTAAAAACATTTATTTTACTTCAAAAATTATATACTTTTATCAAAATAATTGCTGCTTTTATTTTAAAGTAAACTAAGCTAATTACACAAACTTTAAACAACTTCAGAAAATTTATATTAATAAAAGTTATCCAACCTTGAACAAAGACAATTGCATCAAAAAATAATTATGAAAAAAAGGTTTACCTGTTTTAGAGTTATGATAGGTCTTATAGGCACGACTTTCTTATGTATATAACTCTCCGTTCTTGCTTTACACGGTTCTACTAATAAGAAGAATTCACATTATTGCAACTCATTTTTCTTTGGCTTACTTGAAAAACTTTGCCTTACAATTTCCTAACACTTAATACAAATTTTCTTACCATTTCAAATACAACAAGATAAATATAATTCAAACTGGTGCAACCGTTTTCAAGGGACGCTATGTACATAAAGATTAAGTCATAGATCATAGCTTTACTACCCTAACGTTGCCATCTTCCTTTAACTAAGTTTTTCTTCTTTTTCACGTACTTTGCAAAAATCTTTGAAACAATAATTTCCGCAACAAAACATCCACTCGAAACTAAACATCCAAAACCAAGCAACATGAAAGCGCCTTCAAAATGCATCAACCGCAGCACCACCTCATTAGGATTCACTTGCTTTGCACCCACAACATGCGTTTTATTAACCTCTTTCTCTCTATATCTGTTTATATAATAATCCTCCCAGGCACTGATAAACCCAGTCTGTAGCAGACTATCAATGATCATATCAATCTGCTGCTTCAGCATGAAATTCTTTGAGAAAATAAAGCGCATACTCTCAATGTAAACAACCTCCCCTAGAATGGGATAAATTTTTGAGGTACCATCCGCATTTCGCAACTCATCAATACCTTCATTGTACAACGTGTACAGTTGTCCCAAAATCGTCACCGTATTCCTCGACCGTGCAACACGCAGCAACCAATAGTCTCTGGTATCAATCTCGTAGGGAACGATCAGAAAGCGATCGTAAATCTGAGAAGACCGCGTGAAATTCACATCAAATATGTCTCTCAGGGTTTCAATACTACCAATAGTCATGTTACTCTCAACAACATCATCAAACGACGCGATCTGATGCTCGTAAAGCGGATGTGTGAGAACATTAATCAAGGCGCTTTGAAACCAGGAGTACATTATCATAATGAAGATGGCATAGAAAATAAAAATAAACCTGTTTGTTGTAGTTTTCGGTTGCTTATTCACCGACATGTTGACCGTCATCTGATAGGACATCAACAGGGCCCTCGCAAGTTTTCTCCATCTTTGATCCAAGACATTGGAACTCCCATGGAGCATCAACTCTAAATTACTCATTATGTAAATAAGGACACCGACCAATAAATGTATGACTACTAAAACTCCCCAGGTAGCCAATGTAAATATACTTTTTAATAACCTCCATCCTGTAATTGGTGCCGCTCTTGGAGCAATCCAAAGAACTTTTTCCGAATAGTAAGTATTGGAGTAATCAAAGTCATCAACACGATCTTCACGTAAAATCACCCCACCAACACCTATATTAAATGGGTCTGATTCAATCCGTTGCATAAGACCGGTCCATGTACCATTTGGTAACTTAATCCCCCAGTCCTCGGACATCTTCGAGTAGATCTTATCAAAGGTTATGTTTAATCTCTCTTCAATCTCGTCTAAAATTTTTATTTCCAGTCCTTCATCCGGTGAGATTACAAACGGTGGAATTTCCATTAAAACAGCTTTGATGGAGCAATTCAAATGAGAATAATCCCTATTAATTCTGTAGTTTCTTTCCTGGAATATTCCTTTGTCACAGGTGTTTATTCGGTATAAAACTGGATCTGACATACAATACTGGACTTCTCTTGCGTACAAATTCCATAAATACAACTCAAAAACATCTGTAGCTACAGGGATTAGTAACTTTGTTAAGTACTTTTGATTACTATATGTGATTCTCATAATTTGATCAGCTATTTTCTTGGCTTGTTGTTTTGTTTGTGGGAGGTTTAAGTAAACCATATAGAATTCAGATGACATATTGTATGATTTCATATGTTCAATGCGGTTTAAATCTCGTTGGAAGGTAGCAATATCGTCAATAAACACCATAAACATATCCGCTTTACGTAGAGTTTGGAAATGTCTTTTAAACATTTTGGGTTTCTTATCTTTAGGTCCACAATTTTTTATGCAAGTTTCGAAGGATTTAAAGGAATTTCGTTCGCCATTTGTAATCTCATAGCTTGTACTTGCATATTCTGCGTTTCTATGGATGTGTTTTAAGGTATTAGACATTATGGTGTAGCCTGGATTTTTGGTTATATTGCTGTTTAGTATCATTATTAATTTATTGAATCCAAAAACCTCGGTTGTTAGGTTTTGCAGACATTGTGTTGCAGCTTCTATGTTTATTGATGAGGTTTCTTTATCTGTGAATTTTTCTAAAAGTGTTACGTTTTCGGTTGTACCAATTGTTACCAAATTTAACAATAATATTCTTAGAAACATTTTTTTGTGATTTTGATCAAATTTTATTAAATTTAACGTTGTATTCTTGAAATTTTGAAACAAACTAATCTTAAAAATAGATCAAATAATTGTGTCACACTAATGTGATTTTCTACACAATTGAACAAGAGTATTGATGCATGTCTAAAATTAGTATGCCAGTAAAATTATGTCAGTTCTGATGGTTTATATGGATGAGTTTTGTGTGGTGACTATTTAATCGTTTGATTACGTGTGCATAAAAAGGTGATGGCACTTTGTGGAATTCATCAATCAGATAAAAAAAAATGTATTGCAAGGTTTGGGGACAATCACGCGATGCGATTAGACGTGTAGTCGCATTGTTTGGGTCGTTATTGACTGACGACATGCTGGTAAAAGTTGAACATGTTTTAGTTAATTACTTTACGGTAATTGCTATTTACCCACATTAATTAAAAATGGTATATTACTAAAAAATAGTTCATTATTTTGTCATTTGTTTTGAAAACATTCAATGTTTTTCTTTTAGACTACAATGTACAACATAATGCAACATATATACAGAAACAATTGTGAGCTAAAGATAAGAAATTCAAAACTTTATTATGACATTTCCCAACTTTACGTAATGCTGACAGGTTTATTGTGTTTATTGACGATAGTGCTACTTTCCAACGAGACTTAAACCTCGTCGAACTTATAAAATTATGCAATATGTCATCTGAATTCGCCATGGTTTGCTTAAACCTTCCACAAACAAGAAAGCAAGCCATAGAAATAGCCAAATCATCCTGGCAATTGCTTATGGCAATCAAAAGTACGTAGCAATGTTATTAATATCCTGCTTTACTCTTAATAATAATCACCTGTGACAAAGAAGTATTCCAGGAGATATATTATAGAATTAAAAGAGACTATTCTCATTTGAATTACAGCATCAAGGATGTTTTAATGGAAATCTAACCGTTTGTAATCTCACTGAATAAAGGACTGGAAATAAAAGTTTTGAACGAGATTGAAGAAAGGTTAAACATAACCTATAATAAATACTACTCTACTATGTTTAAAGACTGGGAAATTGAGCTACCAAGTGGTACATGGACCAGGCTATTGTAAATTATTGAATTTGATCTACTTAATATAGGTGTTGGCGGTGTTGGCGGCACCAACAGAATGAAAGTTATTGCAATTACTAATCGGTGTTGTTATTTGGAAATTGAATAATTTAGAGTTGATGCTCTATGAAAGTTCCAATATATTGGATCAAAGATGGAGAAAATTTGCGAATGCTTTGCTTATGTTCTATCAGATAACGGTCAACATGTCGGTGAATAAACAACCAAAAACTTTAAAAAACAAGTCAATTTTTATTTTCTGTGCCGTCTTCTTTATGATCATGTAATTCTGGTTTCAAAGTGCCTTGATTAATGTTCTCACACATTTTATCGCGTCGTTTAATAATGTTGGTGGGAGCAACATGACTATTCGTGGTATTGAAACCCAGAGGGACATATTTGATAGAAATTTTAGTTGATCTTCCCTAAATTATGATTGCTGTCTGATCGTTCCCGACGAGATTGATACCAGAGACAATGCTGCGCGTAGCACAGTTAAAAATACAGTAACTATTTTGGGACAGCTATACACGATGTACAGTGAAGGTATTAATGAATTGCGGATGGTACCTCAAAAATCTATCCCATTCTAGGGGAGGTTGTTTACATTGAGAGAATGCGCTTTATTTTCTCCAAAAATTTGATATTAAAGCAGCAGATTGATCTGATCAGTAATAATATGCTACAGATTATTAGTGCCTGGGGGAATTTTAAATTAAATTAAGGAATGAAACGTTGCAGAACCCTGCCAGTAAACATTATGCCTTGTTTTATAGTTTCTCGCTCTACTAATAACTTCAAACACACGTCGCTCGCATAAATCTTTACCCGACTGTTGCATAACATGAATAGAGAGAAATAAGTTCTATCCTGTTATGTGTAGTTAAGTTAGGATATGGTACATATCGCAAATAAGAACTTACAAATCTAATTGATAATAGTAATCAAACCAACTGTAACATAAAACATTTTATTTTGCAATAACTCACTGCCTGTCAAAATTACATACATTTTTAATGATCAACATTTATCACCTCATATATTACATTATTTGATTATCATATTTGTGCGTTTGTTTGCTGGGTCCAAGTATACATCAATTGTTTATATTTACGTAAACTACATTTTTACATTTACGTAAAACTACACTAAATACACAAAAATAGGCCACTGAAAGGAATGTTACATAAATCTTCATCAATTCCTATTGGAAGAATTGGTTATAGCTTGGTTTTACATTGGTCAAGAATTGAAATTATGGGTAAATTTAAACCAAAACATCCCGGATTTCCTGCGGCAGCTTTTTTAACAAATCCTCATGATTGACACCATTCGCAGTTGCAAAAACTCCACCAACATTGGGATATTGTACACTGGCATCGTAATTATAGGTGTCGCCACGTACATCTGTCAACTTACCACCAACGGCTGCCAGGATAGCTTCCGGTGCGCACGTGTCCCATTTCTTACAACCCTTGCTTGCGAAAACATACGCGCTTGCTTTGCCCTCCATTAATAACAAAACCTACAAATTAATCAAGTTTATACAATGTTCATTTTGAGAAATGAGTAAATCAAAGTTTACCTTATGACCAGCGCCACCAACTTTAACAATCTCATCTGGTTTGAGTGCATCCAGTGCCATCTGCACCAATTTATCAGAATGCGAGCGTGTGGTCGTGACTACAAGCCGCTGAGGTGGGTCTATAGGGGTGAAGCCACCCACACCCATTCCTACTAATCCCCACAAGGTTCTCCCCAGGTTATTATCAGTTTTATTCTGTTTGTAATTGAAATATGGCTGATGAATAACGCCGGCGACGGCTTTACCTTTCACCGCGATGCCAATCAGCACGGTGACGTGCTCTAATAACCCTTGAGTGTACTCTGAAGTGCCATCTAGTGGATCCACCCAGACAACTATATCCTTATCAATAACATTGGAATAGTCTGTGGGGCATGTCTTTGTGAGGACATCTGGGTCCTGTTCAATTGTCACCCAATCACTGGGCACCTCACAGTTTGATGGACCCTCTTCTCCAATGATGACAACTTTGGGGAACTGCTGGGAGAGTGTTGCCATTATACATCTCTGTGCTGATCTGTCTGCTTCCGTTTGAAGGTCGTTTTTCCCCTAAATATTCAAGCAAAATAGCACACATTTCTTATAGATGTCTCACTAATTATGCTACATAATATTGAAGATAGTTACCTTCTCAACAATACCCAATTCACCCATACTCATCACATCTCTGATGATTTTCCCTGCTCTTGCAGCTGCAGTCACAGAAGAGGCAAGAATCCTCTGGAGAAGTGGACAACTTTGAGCCATGATGAAAACTGAATTACTCTAGTCCTCAATTAACACCTATAAAAGAACAATTCCATTGATAACCTTCCCAAAAATAATTCCAAGGTAAATAAGCAAATATTTTACACAATTCTAGAGAATATAATACAGAAAAACAAAAAAAAATTCGTTCCAGTAAACGGCTTCAACGCACGAGTTACATTTACATCTGACAATTACATATTGAAATCAGTTTTTACCGTAACAAATCACACTTACATTAAATCAAATAACAGTAGGACAACGCTGCTTATATGCTAGATACTATCACATTCTGTTTGCGGTAGAACTTGCGATAAAATTTGGAGCAAGTATGATTAGTATGGATTAGAAACACTCACAAACAGCTGGTTTTTAGCCTCAAAATCAGCAACGGCGAAAGCAATCTCAAGCATCACAACGTAATCATAGAAAATGCTATTTAACGATATCTAATAATTATATAATTTCTGATTAGATCTCTGCAAAAGTTCCTTCCCATATTCATAAAATGTTGAGCATGTTTTGCTAGTTTATACCATATGTTTTTATAGTTTTTTTCAATAAAATGAATAATATAAAAACATTATTAAATTAAAAGATTGCATAAATAAGATATACAATTATTTTTTTTGTTGATTTAAAATATATTAATATTTTTTTTGAGATAATCGTATGTTATTCGCTTAGTTGTAAACAAAAACATGGTGTATAACAATTTTTATACAACATGCCTTGGTAAATATTTTTAAATGTTTCTTTTGACTTCTAAATTATATTATAGCATACAACAAAATATTGATAAATGTATAATTATTTACTTATGATATATTGTTTTCTTTACTTTATTAATAAGATATATACGTATTTTGTATAATAATTGTATTTTTATTAGTGGTGCACAAGATAAGAACACAGTGTATTATATTTTAAGCGTGTTCTAACCTGTAAATTGTAACGTATAAAAAGTTTAAGACTAGTGTGATAAAAAACATTAACTACAAGTTTATACAAGAACAGAACAATATAATAATTTGTGCAATGTTATCCACGAGACGATACATAAGAATTCTACACAAATCTCGCCTGAAAAATGTGTTCAAACATAAAAAAAGTTTGCATCAAAGTGCGCTCATTTCTGAAGAGGTTGAAGTTCCTTTTTCTAATGGGTAAGTTTTACATAATATTACTTAAATAAAGCTTAAATTACTTTTAAAACAAGTCTAAATTAGTAATTATAACTTGGTTATATTATAAGCTATAAGAATTTGTTAATTATAAGAAGATTTCTTATAATATTTTCAGACGAAATATGAAAATTTCAACAGGAATGTATGCGAAAATGTCCGATGGTTGTGCGGTTACAACCCTTGGAGACACATCAGTGATGGTAACAGCTGTATCAAAGACCAAGCCATCACCAAGTTCATTTCTACCACTTGTTGTTGACTACCGACAAAAATCAGCAGCTGCTGGTCGAATCCCAACAAATTTCCTCAGAAGAGAAATGGGTGCTACAGATAGAGAAATTCTAACGTCTCGCGTAATAGACCGTTCATTAAGGCCTTTGTTTCTGGATAATTTCAATTTTGAGACACAGATTATCTGCAATATGCTTGCTGTTGACTCCGTAAACCCACCAGATGTTTTATCAATCAATGCAGCATCAGCTGCACTTGCAATCAGTGACATCCCATGGAATGGACCAGTTGGGGCTGTGAGGGTTGGTATGATAGATGGGGAGGTATTATTTAATCCAACTAGAAAGGAATTGCAAGCATCTTTGTTGAATCTGATTGTGACAGCAACCAAACACAATTTGGTTGTGATGTTGGAAGGTAATGCTGATAATATTCTCCTGCCAGACTTGCAAAAAGCTATAAAATTAGCAACAAAAGAAGCACAGACTGTTATTAATATTATTGAATCACTTGCAAAGTCTATGGGCAAGAAAAAAAGAGTTATTGAACCTCCTGTTGAGTTGTCTTCTGAAGTTCTTGAGGCTCTAAGAAGTTTGACTGAAATGCGTGTGAGGGAGATATTCATGAATACATGTTATGATAAATTAGGTCGTGATAACGCGATTAACGATGTTCGTCTTGATGTAATGGAGAAGATTAAGGTGGATTTCCCCATGGTGGATGTGGGTCTTCTTGTGGATGGTATTGGGAAGATTATTAAGGCAGTGTTTAGGACTTTGGTGCTGGAAAATGAGCGACGTTGTGATGGGAGGGATTTTGATGATCTAAGGAATATTTTGTGTCAAGTTAATATGTATAAACCATTGCATGGTTGTTCGGTGTTTCAACGCGGCCAGACGCAGGTGTTTTCGACTGTTTCGCTGGATTCGCCACAGAGCGCGCTGAAGATGGATTCTCTGGCTATGTTAACAAGGTAATTTATTATTGGCAGTCATGAGGAGGATGTTAATGTTTTTTTTTTTTTAAATTTTGTTTTAGTGGTATTAAAGAGAAGAACTTTTTCTTGCATTATGAGTTTCCGCCATTTGCGACGAAGGAAACGGGTAGGATTGGGCCGCTGGGGAGACGGGAAATTGGGCATGGGGCGCTGGCGGAGAAGGCGTTGTCGCCGATTGTGCCAAAGGAATATCCATTTACTATAAGGTTGACTTCAGAGGTTTTGGAGTCTAATGGTTAGTTTAAATTTTATAGTAATAAATGTATGAATATAAACCTAG
Organism: Drusilla canaliculata; assembly: GCA_027574885.2. Classification (NCBI taxonomy): domain Eukaryota; kingdom Metazoa; phylum Arthropoda; class Insecta; order Coleoptera; family Staphylinidae; genus Drusilla; species Drusilla canaliculata. The sequence continues at coordinate 1,858 of JAODGA020022698.1, read as the reverse complement.
AATATTCATATTTGCTACGGTAAAATAAAATTTAAGAGGCAAAACTAGCAATGTTTGCTTGACCTATTTGAGCAATCTGGGCAACTAGTTTAACAAGACAAGTTTAAGATATTACGTGAATAATTAAAGGTACCGCAATATTTATGCATTCTCGATTTTTGATGAGAAAATGGTAATAATTGAACTGTTAGTTCAAGAATAATAGGGGTTATAGTGTAAATTTGTAGTTAGTTCATGTTACCACATTTTTCAAGAAATTACCAAATGTAATTAATTGAATTATATATCAGTAAGTTCCCTATTAAATTCTCAAGATTATGGTGTACCACATTATGGGCCATACTATGGCTTATTTACTCTCTGGGTCTAGTTGTCTCAACTCACCCTTTAGATAATTACATGATTAGAACATTTTTGTCAAATATTTTTATTAAAATTAAACATTTACAGGTTCTAGTAGTATGGCAACAGTCTGTGCTGGTTCTCTTGCTCTAATGGATGCTGGTGTGCCAATTACAACACCTGCAGCTGGTGTAGCCATTGGTCTCATCTCAAAATATTCCAACAATGATACAAAGCACATGGAAGACTACAAAATCTTAACAGACTTATTGGTATGTACAATCTTCCACTGTATAATTAAACTATTTTTAATTTTATTTGAACAACAAAAAATAATTTTAAAAATAAAATTATAATTATAAATTTAAAATTTAAGGGAATTGAAGATTACATGGGAGACATGGACTTCAAGATAGCTGGCACAAAGAAAGGCATCACAGCTCTACAAGCTGACATTAAGATTCCAGGTTTACCTCTCAAAGTAGTTATGGAAGCTCTTCAAAAAGCCACGGAAGCAAAGGCAAAAATCCTCGACATAATGCACGACTGTATAAGTAAGCCGCGCACGGAGAAAAAGGACAATATGCCAGTGAGTCAAAAACTCGAGGTGGAAGCACACAAACGCGCTAAACTGCTCGGCATTGGCGGCATCAATCTGAAGAAATTGTTTGTCGAAACAGGCGTGCAGGTGAACCAAATCGACGACACAACTTTTGATATGTTTGCGCCGAATCAACATGCCATGGACGAAGCTAAGGACATTATCAACAAATATCTAACCACGGATAGAGCGCCTGAATTGGAATTCGGCGGCATATATCCAGCGACAATAGTTGAGTTGCGCGATATTGGCGTGATGGTAACGTTATATCCAGGAATGCCGCCAGCGTTGTTGCACAATTCGCAATTGGATCATCGAAAAGTAATGATTGATCATTATGCAAGCTTCTAGGACATTGCTAATTGAATTTATTCTCAGGTTGCACATCCATCAGCATTGGGATTGGATGTTGGGCAGGAGATGCAGGTGAAATACTTTGGTAGGGATCCCGTTTCGGGTTTAATGAGGCTTTCGAGGAAAGTTTTACAGGCAGCAAGGTGAGACTACTCCAATTTTCTCGCCGGGAAAGGCCAAATAATGAAGCACTGATTTATTGAGGTCATGGAATGTAAAAGAAAGAGATATTGACTGTGTTTATCAAATATTGTTCATTAAACGTTTTAATATTTTTGAACTTGCACTTGTTTTCTGCAGATTGTTGCAAACATGCATGGTGGGTTGCCTATAATCAAGTTATATTTTTTAAATTAAGTTTTTATATTAAAATTGCATATATTTTAATTTGACATAAATTAGATTAATTCTAAACAGTAATAACTGTCATAAATTTCTATTTATTTCAAAGGGGTAAGGTGTAGAAAGAAAATACGTACTTCGGAGTGAGATAGAAACATCGTCGACGTCATTGTAATGCGCATGCGCCGACTCGAACTGTAGACTAACCAACTAACATAT
>JAODGA020022584.1:0-10695 GCA_027574885.2 Drusilla canaliculata | reverse complement strand
GGTTACTGCTACAACATAGTATACATCAAAATTGACTCACAAAAAGCTCAAATATCGCATGAAAACTGCTGTAAAAATGTGTTGCAATTTCCTATCAACAGCATTAAAACGTAAAAGCAACATTATAAGCGTTGGCGGCGTAAAAAGGAGTGCTTCCAGCAAAAATGTCTAACGCATCACTACCGCCGAATACCGACGCAAATCAGTTTACAACGGCAAAGAGCGGAAGCACGCGCACAAAAAGTCTTTTGTTGGTCCACTTTCGATCGGCGACTTATCGTACACTTACTTTCCGACGGCGTACAACCCACAACCAACAACAACACAAAATACACAAGCGCACACACATACACACACACGAAAATCACTCACTCATCCACACCGGTGGCAAACACCCACAACAAAGCAGGTGGGCAACCTGGTTCAACATCAACATCAGCAACCCAAAAAAAAACACACACGCGCTGCTATGTCGGGGGCGGTGGGTAGCAGCTGCAAGTAAGGTAAATTCGTCCCTCCTCATTTGCATCTTTTCCCCCGAAATTTTCTCACAAACTTCCGCAGAGTGTGCCCCCCCCAAAAATGCTGAACAATGAGCACACTCACTCCCCACACTTGCGTGTTGTTTCTCTTGGTTGATTCGATGTTCTTTACTTCCCTCTACTGTGCGTGTGTGCGTGATAAAGCTGCGCAATCCTGCTCTCGATGTTTTTTACGGACACGTGAGAATGTCAAATTTGGTGTGCACTAACTTTGTATCTTACTGTGCGCACTACAACGCAATCTAATAGCATGACGTGATTTTCGATGTGAAGCAAGCGCACGACAAACTTATGCTTTCCGGGGCTGACAAAGTGCATTGCGGGCGCTTTCTGAGCGACATCGATATCGAACTTTGGAGCAGCGTGCTGTATAAATTATAGGCTCGAAGGACGCCAGCTACCAGCGGAAGCACTTTCAATAAACCGGAAACGCACGGTTGCGCCTCAATACCTGGAATACATTTTCAATGCGCATTCGTTTGAGTGCGCACCGCGAAAAGCACCTGTCGAATGGCAAACCCGCATTTATTTACTATCCTCTTTATCTATTTGTATCGCATGCTATCTTTGATATTAATCAAAGACATCTTCTCCGAGAAATATTATCAATATGGAACATAACATATATTTTAAGCTGTTTTATCGGCAAACCGCAATATTTTGACAATGCTTTTTGTTCCTTAGAAACGAATCATTTTTCTTACTGCAAAATACGATTTTTGACTTGATTCCAAATTTAGTTTCCGAATTCTTTTAACACAGGTTTAGTACAGTTTCTCCAACAATCGAAAAAATGTAAAATTTAAAAAAACGTGTTCTTGTTAGATATATATCAGTTATAGCAACTGTTTGTCTTATACGTTCTTCTTAAAATGAAATAACATGGATTAGATAAACGTATAGTTAACCTTGTTCATAATATTATAATATTAAATACACATTTTGTATGCGGTATGGATATACCAGTGAAACTTGAGAGATAATATTCAAATGCGCTTGAAGCGTTCTCAATTATTGAAAATTTAAATCTGATAGGTTAAATCAATAGTGTTATAGACAGTGAATATAATGGTATATAAACAATAGAGGTGTTATAAATGTTATATTGAGAAAAAAGTGACAGAAGTGTGTTATTCGACGTCGAGATGTGTTCGTGAAGTCGAAGCAATTCGAAGTCAGTCGAAGTCGAATTGTCAAATGACAGATGAAACGTCTTGAAACGTTTGATTATATTTATTTCAATAAAAGTAATAATCGTAAAAATAAAGTTGCAGATAAAAACAAGAAAAATTAGATCAAAAAGGGGATTCAAAAAATGCAAAAAGTTACTTTTAGAGGCAATATTAAATTCCATGAAATTCAAAATTTAAAGAAATATTTTTCGAGAAGTATAATTTTTATATAACTAAAAAACAGTTGTTTCTGATAAACTGTACACAATATTTTGACTTAACTAGGTTATTTCTTTTATGGCTTTTTAACTTAAATTTACTCAACCTAAGGCTACACAATTTTAAACTAAATAATCCAATTTAGGGTAACCCAATCAGATGTAAATTAACTTTTGTCAATTAAACCCAACTAAAATGTAACCAAATCTAACCTAACTCCAACATATTTTAAATTATGTCAACATTAAATAAACATGTGTCATATAATATATGGGATTGTGTAACTTAATTTTATGAAGCCTATTCAGCTTATTAAGCTTAATAAAGCCTGTTTAATTTTAGTTCTTTTAAGTTAATTTCAACGCTTTCATCTAATTTAACACAAAATAAAGTAATAAATTCTTCTTTAAATCAATTGTAAAGAAACATAATCAATAAGTTTAAAAGTTTACAATCAGTTTCATTTGAGAAAAAGTAATTTTTCATACAAATAACATTTTTGATTAAAACTAATAGATATAGCCATATGCCACAACAAACACTACATCAATTTCATGCAGACTCAAACATTTGTTATAATCAGAAAAGTTTCTACATTTTGATTAAAAAAATGCATTGAAATACGACGAAAACTTTAATTGAAAAAGTAATTGAAATACTCTATAAAGTAAAAATAAATCATCCAGTTTGCGCAATTTTTATAAAGTTATGGAGTGTTAACAGAAATTGATAAAAATCGATATAACAAAAATCGACTTGATAAAATAATGACAAAAAATTGTCTCATAACGCATTCAACGTATGAAAGAAAGTACAGTGCCGTGTAAACACCTAACCCATATATACCTAACCTAAAATTAACCTGACTTAGTCTAATCAAACCTAACTTAATAAGTATAATTTATCTCTACCTAAATTGACTCAAGCCATTGTCTACAGTAATCAAATGGGTTTTTATAGTAGTGATAACTCCGCTCAAAATTTACTTGCGGTCGATTTACCTTACTGGTTTTTCTGTATTTTCTTTACTTTGAAAAGAAGCTACTTTATTAATTTAACTAAATGTACTTTCCAAATACTATTTTGATAAAATAATGTTTTAGTAAATTAATCCAGATGGTGATGCTTGTGGTTCAAAGATAGACGAAACAAACGGAACTCGCAATCTACTCGGTTTGTGATAGTCAGAAAAGAGAATGCACCCATAAAAAAATCTCATATCGAGCCCTTTTATATACGATCCGCGTCGACCTATACATTCGGCGGCGCCGTGAGCCCCATCGTCGAGTCCAATCAGCGTAATAAAACGGGGATTTCAATGTCGGCTTCGGCGCTGCTGTCCCAAGTCTCATGGCCGTTGTACAGCCGTGATTCTTTTTTCGAGCTAAGCTGGAGTTAACGATAGCTCTCCGGCGGCGGCGGCGAGCGCGGAACAGCCGCGCGGAACTGTAAATGGAATGGCTTTCTTCTGATAGCGTTCTGGGAACGTTCCCAGCATCCGGATAGAATACGAGAGCGAAAATTGTCGAAACAATAAGATACAACATAGATTACTTGGAATGTTTCCTATCTGATTTTTAAAATATCTAGAACAGACCGAAATAGACAAAGATAACAACCTTAGTTTTTTAGTTTAAGGCTCTTTTTAGGCAGATAACGTATAGTTTCTTATTATAATATTTTGTTCTATGTTATTCTTAGCTATTTTATTCGGTTAAAGTCTATTTTATTTTGACCAACCTTAATTTGATTTGGTTTAGTTTACTTAAAGCTAATCATACACAAATAAATTCACCGTTTTAAAATCACCGCATGGTAAATTCATCTTTATATATCTAACATGTACGCAACCTAATATAATCTTCACTTATATTGTTTCTAGGTATTTTTTAAAGTAATTTAATCCAATCATTTTAAGCTTATTTCAAATTAATTTTCAAATTTTGTCGTGAATTTAAGTAGAAGAAATTTTACCGCGGTGGCTATTTTACATCTTTGGAAATACATGAAGTTCAATTTAAGAATAACCTTAAGTTGTTTACTTAAAGATTAAGCTAACGTATTCTAATATAACTTAACTTGCGATAGGCTTGCTTATAACCTAACTAAAAAGTAATAATTTTAACCAAACCTAACTCAAGCTAACCTAATCTAATCTAACCTAATTTAACCTAACCTAACCTAATCTAACCTAACTTAACCAAATTTAATTTAATCTAACCTAATCTTATCTAACGTAACCTAAATTTAATATCTTGATTTTTATAAATATCTCGATTGAATTGTATATGATATCGTCTGTTACTATATAATTACTCACATCAACCGAATTCTCGTGGAATATTTTCTTAAAGCAAATAGTAGGTATAACGTTTTCGGGTTGACTACGCTGACTACGAAATGAGAATTTAGCAATTCATGCACAAGTAAAAACAAAACCGAGCAAACGAGTCGATGGCAATCAACTGCCAAAATCAACACAAGTAATCCAGGCGTGATTGCCGACGACGTTATGATGACCTGCCCTCCGCGATGTTTGCCCACCGTACCCGTATGAAAACACGCATCGTATGTTTACTATTTCCCTGTCTGTGTTTGTAGCCACCGTACATGTGCGTTCACGATGTAACAGTATTGACACGATCAAAAACCCCACTGTTTTCTCTTTCACTCTTATGCTCAATCTTAAACTTGGCTATGTATTTATGCGTGTGATGTTTTTGGTGGAGGAGCCGGTTGTGTGCCATATATCACTGAAGTGGTCTTGGATAAAATATCGTTGTTGAAATTATTGCTAAATACTACATATTGTTTATTTTTTCTTTAAAAAAACATTGTCGTTGTTTTCATTTAGCAAATAGAATATCGCAAAGCATATAAAACAATTTACAGAACGTTAAAGAATAGTATCACTTAAATTATTTAAATACAACCTAACTATAACGTTCAACAGTTACGATATAAGTTTATATCACCACTAGTTACGGTATGATACTGATCGCTTCTGCCGTGTTGGGCGAACAATACACTACAAGTGTTTGTTTACCTACTATATTAACGCGCAGTACACGCGTACATCGAGGTGCGTTCCAGTTGGCGCTCACAACGCTCAACCAGCTGGTTTTATTACAATATCTATCTACATTAAATAAATATGCTTCCCCGCATGTAGTCGTGAGAAAACTAAAGTACTCGTTAATAAGCTTCACTTACGTAATACGTTATATTACGTAACACGTTGCGTAATATACTTTTTCCTTAACATAACCTAGTCCTAACAAAACTTTGAATTATTTTCTATTATAATTTAAAATATCTAATGTAAGTTATACTATTTCATATAGTTCTGTATGTATTGTGGTATATATTTCATCTTTGTAATGCTACTATGTTTCTTCCTAAAAATCGACTTGTAGTTTTCATCAATATTTTCAACATCGATGTAATGTTTGACTACTCCTATAAAAATAATGATTTCTAATGCATTTCTTGCTATCTATGTTTGCTTGCAGTACTACAACTCTCATCATCATGTAATGGAGCCAACACCTAGTAATACCAGCTACTCCTCCGTGAGTGGACAACAGCACGAGTTGTACACATTGTGACGTCATCGGCGACGATCACCAGGGAGGCAAAGTCAACGCCATAAAAGCGCGTCGCCCAATGGTAGCGATTCGGCAGGTACGACCGTTGCGGCCGCCGCCGCCGCCGCCACCACAGCAGCCGCCGGCGGTGGTGCGAGCGGCAGCGGCGGTGGTGGTATGCCCTGCCCACCCTCTGCCATCCGGAAGGCGGGCGAGAGCAATAAGAAGACAACGCACAGGGTCATCATACGGTCGTGCTCGCCGACGCCGGGCACGATACGGATGTCCTGAAAACCTCAAATCACTACGTGGCAATCGATTAGCGTTCTGCGCCATCATCCTCTGCTCATATTTCTGCAATATTCTATATATAAAAAATATAAATATACTCACCGCGGCGCGGCGTGTGTATATTTTGATGTGATTGTATATACATATATTACAAATGGTCAAGGAAAAGTCAATCCTTGTTTAATTACGGTTTTTAAAAAAGGGTTAATATCAATTTCACTATAACCTCAATATGATTTTGATAGTGATCACATATTAATTGATTAAAAAATATATTACTTACAATCAGAATTATAAAAATATTATGGAAAATAATTTATTACAATTTATTACACATTTTTAGGATCATTATTAACAGTTATAACTATACTATTATATATATAATTATATAATTTTTATAAATAGTTTCGGGGTAAACTGATAAAAACGCGTATTAGTGTTGTTTTTGCATTTGAAGAACTTCTAGAATCAAGATTTGTACAGGTACAAATTCTTACAAATTTAGTACAGGTTCTTATCTAGTTTTTATCCGTTTTTGTAAAGGTATATAATATTGATATAAATATCATAGTACAATGTTATGATTTTCTCTTCGATTTAGATTTTCCAAAATAAGCCATTTTATTTTATGTTTCACAGGAACAGTTTTATCTACAACTGTCAAATATTGAAACGGACATGAAAATGATATGAGTTATTTTTCACAAAAAAATGAATTTGATCAAATTTGTTTTATGAGGAAAGCCATATAGAATATATATTTAGCTTTTAACAAATAATAATTTTGATTGTTTATTATTGAAAACTTTAAATATCACAACTTTCAGGAAAGAAAAGATATTTAATTTATCTTATGATGCAGTTATTGTAGTAAAATTTCTAATTTTCCAGAAGAAATGTAAGCGCTAATGGGTTTTTTTTAATTACTGAAAAGTCAACAAATAATGTTTATCCCAGTTTATTTTTAATCCATTATAGTATCAATTGCAATGTTAGGTTTATTTATAGGTTACGTTCTTCAACGTAAAGAGGTTATAAAAGTATATGTTTGACTGCAACCTTAAATGTAAATAAAATCCTTAAATATATATTTATTGGCAAAAGCAAATAAAATAATAAACAAACAAACAAAAGTTACATAAAGAAATATACTGCAAAATGTATAAAATCTAATTAAATTGAAATAATAAATAATATTTTTTTGCGGATAATAATAATGCAAAATCACCCCAAAATCAGTGCTATACGAAACCACAGGATAATAAATTCATCCTTATATGTACCTAAGGTAAACATAACCTGGCTCAACATAACTATAACCAACCTAAACTATTATAACTTATTTTGACCTAAATTGACATGAACCATCCCTTAACCTAATCAACTCTACATATTTTTTCTCGAAATGATTAATCTCCATCCCGATCAAATAAACCAATATTATCAAACTTTAACTTTGTGGCTTAAAAAAACTTGTTTAAACTTAACAAAACTCTGTACTTATCTCAAAAAACAAACATAAACCTTTCAAATTTCGTATACATCAAAATTGTAAGATATTATTATCCAAAATATGTGATTACTATCAAATTAACATTTCATTGTATACATTATAGTAGATTATTTTGACCTATTTTGTTGCTGTTTGTAAACGTAACAACATACTTATACGAAAACCCTTTTTTAAAACCATATTTCAAATTTACAGCTATAATAGCAATTTCCCACAACATGACACACTTCGTAGCCGTAAAAATAATTGATCTCAAACGCGCAACTCATGCATATATATCACTCCCCCGCATTTCGCATGCATGAACCGCACAAACAATAAAAAGCAAAGAAAAAAGATTGTAAGCAAAGTGGCTATAATAATAAGTGTTTTACGATGACACGGCAAACATGCCATGTGAACACACACATCCATCACACAAACACACAACGTGTGCCACCCGTGGCGGTTTGAACAAAGCTCTTTGAATGTGAAATATGTAAATAGTCCCAGAGCGCAAGCCCAAGTCATGTATAGCAAAAATGCGTAACTCTTCGTTGCCAACATACCATCATTGCTTGTGCAAACTCTACAAACAAAGAACTAAAACTAGTGCCTTTATGTATATACTTATTTCTTCGTTGTGATGTGTTTCCGGGTAGACAACGGCGTGTGGACATGTTAATACATACATTCTCAACCTTCCAAGAAATTAGAATTTTACATATTTGATCAATGTTAGCAACTAATCACACCCAAATTCTCCATTTACTTGTAAATGTGTATCTGTTTGTCAAACATAAGATTATCTCATATGTAAGAACTTCCTGAAAATTGACAAATGTGTCATGGCGTCCATTTTGTTAAGTTACCATTTCTGCTACAAAGTTAAATTTATCTGTGATAATGTAACATTAATTTAGTTGGAACTATCTTAGAAAAGAACATCCAAATATTATTATAAACTTGTTTTAATCTAAATAGACATGTAAATATTATGATATAATATTATGTAAATCGAATGAAGTCGATGTGAAAAACTACACTACTTCATTGGCTGTATCTTTGTGTGTATTTTTTATAACTATGTACCAAAGATCTACTCTGATTGTAAGTCAAAGAAAAGATGTAAAACCTCTGTATAACTAGTCAAATGTATATTACTGTAAATGTATATAAACTAAGATAACACCCAATGCAAAACTGAAATAAAGATGCAAATACTTTTGGGGAAAGGTACGTTTAACCAAATTAGTTTCTAACGCTAAGAACATATTGTATAAAACGCTGTATACACAAAAGGGTATTAAGTGTAAGGATGATTTTTATAAACGGCTGACTCAACAAACGGTTATGATTGTTAATCATTGGTAGCATCAAATGCAAAAGTTAGGTTAGCTTAGGTTAATGTACCTCTTGTGAAGAGGTTATAATCGTATATGTTTGACTGAAACCTAAAAATGTATTGTAAATGCTTTCTTTTTTCTTTATATAAAATGGCGATTTGAGTGAAGATTCCATAGCAATGGGGAGCAATTGAGATGATTTTATTGATACTTGTAAAAATGCAATCAATTCAATGTCAACGGGATATAACATACTTCAAAAACAAAGTGTAATTAAATAGGAACTTTTTAATGTAACTCTTTACTGTGAAATTTATCAATGTTAACAAAGAAAAGAGAAAAAAATATACTACTGAAAAACAAACGTGTTTGTTCTGTTTTTATGTAAATTGTATTGTAGTTTCCCCATCATCTGTCATTAAGTAGGTGTAAAGAATCAATAATAATGACATTACCTTATCGGAATTACATTATTAATGACCGTCTAACGTAAAAAAATTGGAATAATAAACAGAAATAATGCGATTCCATGTTTTACAAATAATAATAATCTGGAATAAAGTGATTTTCAAGGTAATGTCATTACTCGTAATTTCTTTATTACTGATCATGTACAAACCCATTGAACGGTGAGTAGAACTTCAATCATAGCAGCTTTGTTCTAGACTCTAGCAAAAGAAACAGTTGAAATTTGCTCTAGAATCTAGAACAAATTTCAACTGTTTTTCCTCTCTAGTATACAGTTTTTGTGTATACCTGTCTTTACTTCACCTTTAGAAAGACCCAAATTACGACTGTGTTTTTCTAGAACTTATAGATCTATTGGTTTCCTAATTAAAAAGTTTCCATTTAGATTTAAGCTTCTAGTTTTCTTGACTTTACCCTTATTGTAGCAAGGCACAAACTTCGTCTAGAGCTTCACATTGAATGAAATCACATCTGGTAGGTACATGTTTCTTTTCTAGGGTTTCTACTGGTTTTCTTTATATCTTGTTTTTAGAGAGTTATTTTCTGTTTGAAGTTCATCATAGCAACGTACCACGTAAGACTTGTATAATTTTCAATTTAAGATCATTCGTAAAGAAAATAAAGTTACTTCAGTTATTTCTTAGTAGCATTTCATATGAATTATACAACTTTTAAAGAACACTTAAATAGTTTTTCGACTATAATCGATACGTTTAATGTAAAAGTCGTCAATGTCAACAAACAAAACAGAAAAAATATTCCGAATAAAAACAACCATGTTTATCATGTTTTGTGAACTACCCATTATCTGCCTCTAAGTAACTGTAACATTTTTAGGTTTTAGTCAGGTTTTTAGAGAGATATTAATAAGAAATCATTACCATGTTTCTTCGATGAGTAGTTCTTCAACCCTGGCAGGTTGTTTTTAAGCAAATTTCAAATGTTTTCCCTTTCCAGCAAAATTGTGTACACCTGTCTAATTTAGGTTTGAACCCTTTTTCTTGTTTTTCTGCACTTTGCAATTATTGAAAGAGGGCACAAACTTCTTGAACTTCACATTGAATGTAATTACATGTGCTGTGTGCATCTTTTGTAGGTTTTCTATTAGTTTTGTTTATTTTTAGTGTTATTTTCCGGTTTAGGTTTATTAAAGCAACATACCACCTTTACGTTACTTTAATCATGTAAATAATTATGGTTACGGCAACGATTAAGTAATGTCGTTTAACCACAAAAGAAACTTTTTAATGTTTAATCTTTAATGAAAAATTTGACCACGTAAACAAAGAAAAAAAACAAAACTCAACTACAGAAATCATATTTGTCATATTTTATTTAGAAACTTGGTTATTATTGTTGAGGAAAATTTCTAAGATTTTATTGACTAGTGCAAAAAATCGCACAAACAAATCGGAAAACGTATGCGCCAATTAAATTCCAGCAGCGAGTGTAAACGCACTTGCAGGCGATGTGGCGAGTTCATGAGGTGGAAGCAATAAATGAAATTTATGTTCCGCCTTTCGCTTCACGTCTCACTGGTTCTTAAAGATCACAATCGGAACATTATACGGGTTGAAA
>JAODGA020022533.1:0-11661 GCA_027574885.2 Drusilla canaliculata | reverse complement strand
ACATTTGTTGTTTGACGTTATATTGTTTAAGCCACCTTAGTTTTTGTTATCAAAAACAGCAGACCGAACACGAAATATTTCATACTGCACTCGTTGTCTAGCAACTTGCTTAGCAACCGGTGCAAAATGAAATTCAGTACAAAATGTAGCTTCTTATGATTCAATTTACACTCTTGATATGAACATTTTTCGATGTCGTAGAAATAAAAATGTTTGCAATCTCATATTCAGTCAATCCAGTTCAAATTCTAATTGAAATGTTCATTGCACATTGCAGTCCAATTTGCAATATAAATATAAAAAATAATACAATATAAAAAATATTTGCGAACGATGGAATGAAAACAGGCAAGACAATACATTTTTGATTAGAGCAACAAAGACACGTGCTATTCAATGGTACTGTGAATTCTCTATTGTTCTTTTTAGACAATTGCGGAAAAGATATGATGCTATTGTACTTTTACTTAGATAATAAAGGTACATATTGTATTCACGTAAAATTTTACTCCGCCCACATTGGAACTTGAGTTCTCTAACAAATCCAAAAGCGGTGAGGCGTGTTTGTATTCCATTTTGAACAATCCATTGGTGTCCGATTGGAATATCAATGGTAATATCTGTATTGTGCGTGGATAATATGAGAGGAAAGGTCTATACATTGCTTTGGGATCATTTTTGGACTGCCTGGTGATGATTAGTCTTGGACCCCTTTAATAATTATTAGAAAAGAATAGGGTGATTCGCTCGATTTGTAGTCACAGAGTTGAACAAAATTCTAATCTCAGAGTTGTAGCTTTGTGGGAGTATTGGGAAAATAGAAAGCTTTTGTTTGTTTATTTCCTATTGTAAACATAGACTTTTTTTTTTAATACAAACTTGTATTTTAACGAACACCGCAGTTTTGACCAAATAATAGTTATTGATAAGAACAAACCAAAACGAGCTATCCATCTTAAATATGTATTCAGTTTATTGCGATTTGTGGGTGTCATATTTTGGAGTAGTTACAGTTTACTCGTGTTCCTTTGTTCCTACATTGTTCCTTTGCCCTCAATACTAAGGACCTCCTGTTGATGCTGACTGACCTGACTGTGACAACAGTGGACACAAGAACCAGTTTCGTAGAATACTTTCTATGGTATAGTATAGTAGGTTTTCAATATGGGGTTATCTATGTATGAAGAATTTAATACCATGGATACCTTGTAATCAAGGTTCCCAAGTATTAGGACACATCGCCTCTAATCAAAAATCGCCGCCACAATCGGTCTTGCTTGGCTGTCGCCTGCAATTACGTGCGGCAAACACGATCTGCGTACGACGCCGTGTGTGCGCAGCTAATTAATTAGCCGCCTCTCTGCCGGACAACGGCGGTGATGTCGTCACGCGCGTGCGAAAATAGCTCATCGCATTTCGCAACAAACAACAGCAGCAGCGCCGGATGCAGCAGGGGCGTGCGTATGTGCGTTTTTCATGGAACGAATTAAGCAGCGGCGGCGGTGAATCACGAGCCTGGTGGCGGCTGGGCAGGCGGTCGGCGGTCGGCTATAGCTTTGGCGGCAGCGCCAACGTATTTCCCTAATACTAATGCAAGGCCTAAGAGCGTACGCAAGGTCATGTCCGACCGAATATCGGCGCGTCGCCTGGCGTCGGCGGTTGGGTGCACGCGCCATCCACCCGCCGCCCCCAGGAACATACACCCACATGCACGCATACATATATATATACTTACACGCACATAGAAGTGGAGGCGGCTGTGGTGGCTCGTGCAGGCACAACATACAGGGTGTCGCTGCACGGGGGTCATATCGATTCGTGCGGCGCCGGCGCCACTCCCGACCCCGCCGCCGTATTGATCGCGGCAGCACGGTGGCGGTGGCGGCAACGGCGGCGGCGCCGCAGCGAGGACGCGTGCGCCGCCCGCGCGCACAAGATGCCCGCCGCCATACGCGCGCTCGACGACGACGATGACGGCACGCTGCTGCTGCTCCCGTTGCTGCTGAAGTGCGCCGGAACGGGGTTGTGAGTGCGTGTGTGTGTGTGCGTGCGTGTACAAGTGTGCGAGTGTTGGGGGTGGTGTTCGTGAAGTGCGAGCGTGTCTGTGTGTAGTGCGTCGCGCTGCGTCCACTGGTACCGCTCCGCCGACGCTCACCAGCATCGTCGCAGAGGCAGAGACAGAGGCAAATTGTGGTAAGCGATACCTCTCACGAGAGTCCGGGGGGCGGCTTGGATTGAGCGCGGATTGTGTAATCACCCTGTCCGGCGCCCGTGTAGACGTTGGCGCGCTGCGGTCCCCATGGTACCTTGTGTGCATGAGTGTGGCTGTGTCTGTGTCTCTCTGTGTGTATGTGTGGGAGTGTGTTTAATCGATCGCAAGTTCACATCGGTTCAGTTCAATTCAGGTGAAGCAGGAATCGGTCAAGTGAATAGGAGTTTCGCGGCGGTGGCGTATCTCTCGGTTGTGCAATTCGCCAATCATGTACCGCACAACATAACGGGTAACTTTCTAAACATCTAACAAGCTTAGTACGGTTTGAAGGTAATCTGAGCAAAGTTTTTGGACTACCCAAAAAAAAACACAGCCTGCAATCGCAGTAAGTTTTACCCCACTCTGTTACATATGCCTCTATCAGACTGTCAATATTAACTTCTGATATTCACACTCAACCTTGTGTGGCAAATTTAATACAATGTTTTGCGTTTCAATTGCTGTCAAAGACAATGCATAGTCAACGGTTCCATAGTCATTGAACAAGTTCTGAAGTGTTTCTTGTCACTTGTCCGAACTGTCGATGAACCACTCATATTGATGTGCTAAAATTAAAGCGCCAGCTTTCCTTGAAACAATAAACATACCAATCAATACCACCATCAAGCACTCTCAATGCTACAAGTTCTAGACTTGTATTCAACCATGCCATACGTCTGCGATAAAAAAAACAACTAATTTAAGCAATTTGCTACGTGGTTGAAGAGCTCCAAGTAAATAATTTTCAAGTAAGACGTTTTCTAATTAAAACTTTTGCGAACCCCCGTAGGCGAAATTACCATCTCGAGGTCATAAGAACACCCTTAATTCACGTAATTGATACTGGGATTAATTACAAGCAGGCCTAGTCTTTAAGTTAATAATTAACGCCAAAGCTGTATGTCGCACGTCAATTTGTTAGTCGGCGAATTGGGAAATGCAATTATCTGCTATTACTCACAGAGGAGTTTTCGTTGTAGTGTGTCATTTTCCTTGGAAACTGCTTTCTGTTCCAATTATACGCGTGTATGTGTGTAGTTTGCCTTGATGAGAAGACTGCATTGTTTCCTCAAAATGTCTTCTTGGAAAATGTTTGTTTCCTATGATTCCTGACCTAATTGCTTGTACATCCACGAATCGATCCTGTTTGTTGCGACGGGAAACATGCTAATAGTAAACAGCACATAAATACAAAAGAACTCAGTATGTATATATATATATTTATTTTATTGCGCGGCGAATTTGTTAAAGGTTGAAAGTTGCTGGTAGAGCTGTGCGGTGGTGGCAGCGGTGGTGGTTCGATGAAAAATTCAGAAGCGCTCTTATATTTGCGCTCGTGCTTATGTATTTGCGGCCGTACGTTCGCCGCCCTTGGAGTCGACCGCCTAATGTCGTAAATATTAGGAAATTTAGTGCGGCGCTCTTTCCGTTGCTTTTGCACCCCTCACATCCATCCTGCGTATGTGTGTGCATGTGTACCTGTTTCTCGCAACTCCCAGCGGTCGCATTTCGGACATCTTTCTGTTTCGCCTTCTCGTAGTTTTCTTGTTAGCGCCGCTGCTCTTTATCTTGAAGACGCACGCTATATTATTTTTGCCCGTCGGCTCTGCCAGCACGTCCCTTCTCCACAGCTCATGCATTATTTTGGTAGCAAGTTGCATTTGGTCTCTCGAGGAACACGGCAGATACATAACGGCGCAAATAGCTGCATAGTCGAAGTGGTGAATGGAGAACGAGCAAGGTGTTTGAATAGGCCGCATTGTTGGATGGGACACACGTTGTTGGGTCCTCGACGTTCGTCCTTGCACGCGACAACAGCGTCGACAATCAAGGGCTTTGAACTTTTATACCTGCATTATTGACGCGTGTTATTGCATTAGTAATTTATTTGTTACGGTCGCGCTCACGAATGCATCGCTGTTGTCTTTCGCAGAGCGTGACTTCATAGCGAACCAGGCGCGCGCTACACAAACGGCACCATGTCTTCGGTCAAGGTGGCGGTGCGCGTCCGCCCCTTCAACAACAGGGAGATCAGCCGCGAGTGCAAATGCATCATCGAGATGGGCGGCAACACCACAGGTAACTAACTCCGAGCTACTCCAAGCTCGATATTGTCATTCCTGTGTTACTGTTGACAGTAATCAGCAACCCGAAACTTCCGCCCGGGTCCAAAGAAGACAAGAAGAACTTCAACTTTGATTACTCGTATTGGTCACACAATGTAAGTAGTTCTTAGACGGGTACGATAGGTAGGTACCAATAGGTACCAACATGTAACACAAATGGATGCCTGATGAGCGGTAAACCAATGTGTGCTGGGTTCCCAGGAGGACGATCCGGAATTCTCATCGCAGTCGGTGGTCTACAAGGATATTGGCGAGGAGATGCTGGAGCACTCCTTCGAGGGTTACAACGTGTGCATCTTTGCGTACGGGCAGACCGGTGCCGGCAAATCCTACACCATGATGGGCCGGCAGGAGGAGGGCCAGGAGGGCATTATTCCGCAGATCTGCAAGGATCTTTTCAAGCGCATCCGCGATTCCAGCAGCGCCGAGATCAAGTACAGCGTTGAGGTGTCGTACATGGAGATCTACTGCGAGCGCGTTCGCGATTTACTCAATCCGAAGAACAAAGGCAATCTGCGCGTACGCGAGCATCCATTGCTGGGACCATATGTGGAGGACCTCAGCAAGCTGGCAGTCACTAGCTATCAGGATATTCACGATCTGATCGACGAGGGTAATAAAGCCCGTACAGTGGCGGCGACCAACATGAACGAGACCAGCTCGCGCTCCCATGCAGTCTTCACGATCTTCTTCACACAGCAAAGGTATAGAACCCAGGTGATTCCTAAGCGGAAACTTGGATCGGTATGTCCTGTTTCCAGGTACGACGAAACGACAGACCTGTGCACCGAGAAGGTCTCCAAAATCTCCTTGGTGGATTTGGCTGGATCCGAACGTGCGGATTCCACTGGTGCGAAGGGCACGCGTCTCAAGGAGGGCGCCAACATAAACAAGAGTCTGACCACGTTGGGCAAGGTTATTTCAGCTCTCGCTGAAATTGTAAGTACATTCTATTGTTTTTCACTCGACACATTCAACGACTTAACGGATTGTGTGCTCTCTTGTTACTTACGAATCACTGCGCTAATTCCAATCTGGGATAGTCGGTAAGTAACTCGAACCGCAATTAGTCACATTCGCAAGGGTGGCAATTTTACCGCCGGGTTGTCTTTCAGGCTTCCAAGAATAAGAAATCCAAGAAGGCGGATTTCATCCCGTATCGCGATTCGGTGTTGACTTGGCTGCTACGCGAGAACTTGGGTGGCAACAGCAAGACGGCCATGATTGCGGCCATCTCGCCGGCGGATATTAATTACGACGAAACTCTATCCACGCTCAGGTACTTACTTCACGATAACACCCGGGGCCGGCTTTAAAATGCTCTATTTGCTTCACAGATACGCCGACCGTGCGAAACAGATTGTCTGCAAGGCCATCGTCAACGAGGACGCCAATGCCAAGCTCATTCGGGAGCTCAAGGAGGAGATCCAGAAGCTACGCGAGCTTCTCAAGCAGGAGGGCATCGAAGTGCACGAAGGTAAGCTTCTTCCTCCCTTTCGATCTGTAGCCCATAAACGCGGTCTTGTTTTTGGGTTACTTTCTTCAATTGGCAACAAAAAGAACAGCAGTACCGAAACCAAATTAATTATGTATACGTGCTCTCAAGCGCAATTATCGTAACGGGCCGCCTTCTCAGAGAGATAATGCTCGATGTGCGGCAAGCTAATATCACTTCCCGAACCGGCTCGAGCACAGCGCGCTGTACACATTTTGCGTATATTTAAGTATATTGCTCGCATAACTGATATTCTGTATTATATATTGCCCTCGCTCGAACGCACGAATTCTCGCTAGGCCCCGATGGTAAAGTTGTGTATGAAAAGAGGGAGCCGACGCGTAAGTACACGTACATTTCGTATGGCGTACGCATTTACAATCAAACATACCTACACACGAGAACGATTCTTGTATCTGTACTCTGTCTCGAACCAACACACTTCTGTATATGCCGGCTGCACGCGAAACTGCATTGCATCGACATTGCATCCGGGCGATCATTTTGCGTGCAGCTAGTGTAATTTTGAGCTTCCATGCCTATTTATTGTGTGCGGCTTGTGCCTTCATATTGAATTCGATTCGATCTATCCAGCAAAATATGAACCTCGAAGTTTTCGATCAAATGATAAAATGAATATATCAACTCATTCTCGGCGCATTCGGCAAAATTATTCATTGTGAGATATGCCAATTTTCTATGTTTGCGTATTTTATATTGTACATGTATACTTTTTGTTTATTTTGGGATACTTATTGGGTTGATGCATAAATGCCCAGCTTTGTATTTTTCGTAGATAAGGAATGGTAATCAATGTTTGTAAGCACTGATCTCTGCGCTGATAGATATTGTAATTATGCATCAACCTGGGTACAAATTTAGAATGGCTTCCATCATTCGCGTACGTACATTGGAGACACGTGTCCTAGCCGTACGACATAAATGCGCAACTTTGAGCTTTGTCTAGGCTGTGGCGATTATGATTCATCTTTCCGTTTCACTTGTATCTTTGATTTTCCTTTGCGTTTCGATTTTTTGAGATTCCTTTGTTGTCCTGTACGTATATGTAAAAAATGGAATGTGTATTCAACGCTTTTTTATTCTGCGCTCTCTCACACCGGCGTGATGAGTAGACAGTGCGTCGCTTGCTAAACGCAATTTCCTTGTTTCGTTTCTTCGTCCAGGCGCTGAGGAGGTGACGCGCAACAATAAGGAGAACAATGAGAACAATCGGATGCGCACGGCGTCGACGACCATCGCCGAGGAGGCCGTCGACCAGTTGCAGGCTAGCGAGAAGCTGATTGCGGGTAAGTTGAATGGGCACAATGGTACCCGGTACCACCGGGAAGGATTTTCGATAAGCGTGTGCTGTGTGTGTGTGTGTGCAGAACTCAACGAGACCTGGGAGGAGAAGTTGAAGCGCACCGAGGCGATCCGCATTCAACGCGAGGCCGTCTTCGCCGAGATGGGCGTCGCCGTCAAGGAGGACGGTATCACCGTCGGCGTCTTCTCACCGAAGCGCACACCGCACCTGGTGAATCTCAACGAGGACCCCTCGATGTCCGAGTGTCTCATCTACTACATCAAAGATGGGATTACGCGCGTGGGGTCGGCGGAGGCAAACCTACCGCAGGACGTGCAGCTCTCCGGATCGCACATCAAGCCCGAGCACTGCACGTTTGAGAACAAGGACGGGGTGATCAGCCTGACGCCTACCAACGGTGCGCTGATTTACGTCAACGGACGCGAGATCACCGAGCCGATTGTCCTGAAGACCGGCAGTCGTGTGATTCTCGGCAAGAATCACGTGTTTCGCTTCAATAACCCGGACGCACCGCGCGAGAAGCGCGAGAAGAGCAGCCCCGCCGAGCCGGTCGACTGGAACTACGCACAAATCGAGCTGCTGGAGAAGCAGGGCGTCGATCTGAAGGCCGAGATGGAGAAGCGCCTGCTCAACTTGGAGGAGCAGTACCGCAAGGAGAAAGAGACCGCCGATCAGTTGTTTGAGGAGCAGAGAAAGGTAACCTATTTTTGGTACCCCTCTACGGATTCGTGTTTATTTCGGGTGTTTACAGTGCTACGAGGCTCGAATTGACGCACTGCAGAAGCAGGTCGAGGAGCAGAGTATGACGATGTCAATGTACAGTTCCTACACACCAGAGGACTTCAACAATGAGGATGATATCTTTGGTAAGTCTGGTTTTATTATCTTGGTCCCAAAAAACGTTAATAAAATACCGCAATCAAAGCCGCAGTCTTAAAAATCGCAATATATTCGTGGCCAT
Source organism: Drusilla canaliculata (assembly GCA_027574885.2). NCBI lineage: Eukaryota > Metazoa > Arthropoda > Insecta > Coleoptera > Staphylinidae > Drusilla > Drusilla canaliculata. Next base: position 3,504 of record JAODGA020022533.1, on the reverse strand, counting down.
AAAAGTACCTTCTAAAAGTACACGTAAAATTTATATCTGTCAAGCCTTGTTACAATATTGAACGTCAATATTACATATAATGCTTATGGTAAATTTGATTTTATATCTGAATGATAATCATGCATGTCTATCGTAAAACTGAATTATGCTCGTGCTTGAAAATTGTATAGAAAAATGTTACCCATTGTTTGCACGCTGCTTACACGGGTATTTTTATGGTTGCGATGATCATTTCGAAATAGTCGCGGACAATTTGCTTTCGAACGCGTCCTCCGTGTGGTATTGATGGGGAGCCGCAAATGTTTGCAGTGAACCCTCTGTTTGACGCAGAGTGCAATTGGAGCGAGCGCGAGTACGAATTGGCCGCAACCGCATGGCGCAAGTGGAAGCATCATCAGTTCACGTCCCTCCGCGACGACCTCTGGGGCAACGCCATTTTCCTGAAGGAGGCGAACGCTATCTCGGTGGAGCTGAAGAAGAAGGTAAGTCATGGCGCCCGTCCCCTGAAATCATTTACAGATGCGCTAATATCTCCGGGTCTTCAGGTTCAATTCCAGTTCACTCTGCTGACGGACACCCTATACTCCCCGCTGCCGGTCGATCTGCGTCCGGCCATCGACTTCGACACGGAGGACGAGTGCGCTCCCTCGAAGACGGTAGTTGCAGTCGAGGTCCAAGATACGAAGAACGGTGCGACGCACTATTGGTCCCTGGACAAGCTAAGGTAGGTCCATGTTGTGGCGTCATGGTCGGCTCGCACTCTTGGGTTTCAGCCGTGTGCTGATGATTGGCTCAATCACTTCCCCTGGGCGGCCGGTACTGTATCGTCGATCTGCGGTGCACTTGATCAGTTTAGTGATTCTTTCTGTCGGTTCCTGTTGCGTAGGCAACGCTTGGAGTTGATGCGTTTGGTGTACAATAGCGAGGAGTTCAGTGTCGTCAGGAGTCCGGACACGCCGTCCCCCGTGAGCGGGGAGGATCCGGGTCTGCTCAGTTGCATTGCACCCTGTCAGTCGGCGGGCTTCTCGCTCTCCAGCCTAATGCCCTCGAGGTTGGTGCCACCCAGCAAGTTGCAAAACAAAGTTGAATGTACTTTTTGAATGCTTCTATTGCTCTTATTCCGGCTGCGTTTGCGCCTTTTTTTCTTGCGTTACGTACTCGCGTCTCTGTTGATGAATAGAGACACTCAGAAAAATAAGACATATATCTAACTAGAATGGCTTTGGTCGTGTTTGTATTCTATAGTTTTTGGTTGTATCGTTTGTGTTTTCTGTTTGGTTTCATCGGTGGCACCAAAACCTCAACTCTTCTAAGCGAAAGCAGGCGGCACCCGCACGGTGTACTAACGACGAACCTCTCTTCGTTTTACAGGCAGCGTCTGGAGTTGATGCGTGAGATGTACCACAATGAGGCGGAGATGTCTCCCACCTCGCCCGACTACAACGTGGAGTCGTTGACCGGCGGGGACCCGTTCTACGATCGCTTCCCATGGTTCAGGCTAGTCGGTCGCGGATTTGTCTATTTGAGCAATTTGCTGTACCCGGTGACGCTTATCCACAAGGTGGCCATTGTCAGCGAGAAAGGTGATGTGCGCGGGTACCTCCGCGTTGCGGTGCAGGCCGTGATGGACGAAGACAACTCCGATCAGGTTGGCGTAAGGCAAAGTGCCCGCATTGCATTCGAATCACCCAAGGGTGCCGTTATGGAGAAGAATGCCCAGAATCTCGAGGAGCGCATCGTGGAGGGACACAATGCCATCGATCCGATCAAACTGGACGAATTGATTGAATGTGACGCTGATTCGGGTCGTGGGGACAGTTCGGTGTCCTCGGATCTCAAAGAAGAGGAGATTCCCGAACATTTGGCTGTTGGTAAGGAGTTCACATTCCGGGTGACTGTCCTGCAAGCTGTGGGCATTTCCACCGAGTATGCGGATATTTTCTGTCAGTTCAATTTCCTCCATCGACACGACGAAGCTTTCTCCACTGAACCGGTCAAGAACACAGGCAAAGGCACACCACTTGGTTTCTACCATGTGCAAAATGTAAGACGGCTGTCTTGTAGAATACAACTTGTAACTAATTTGATGATTTTTGTTTGTTTAGATAACAGTATCTACGTCCAAGTCATTCGTGGATTATATCAAAACCCAACCAATCGTTTTTGAAGTATTTGGGCATTACCAACAGCATCCCCTGCACAAGGATGCAAAGCTAGAAGGTTCCGTTCGTCAGCCACCGCGTCGTATGTTACCACCATCAATCCCAATCTCCCAGCCGGTGCGATCTTCGAAATTTGGAGCTCTACCATCACCTTGCACAGCGCACATCCACGCCAAAGTGGACGTTTTGGTATGGTTTGAGATCTGCGAGCTGGCACCGAACGGAGAGTATGTACCCGTCGTCGTTGAACACAGTGACGACCTACCCTGCCGAGGTCTATTCCTCCTGCACCAAGGCATTCAACGCCGTATCCGCATTACCATCGTACACGACCAAGCAGCGGAAATCAGATGGCGCGACGTGCGCGAGCTGGTGGTGGGACGCATTCGCAACAGTCCCGAATCCGAAGACGACGAAGACAATGACAATTCCGTACTCTCCCTGGGATTGTTCCCGGGCGAGTATTTGGAGATACCTGGCGACGATAGAACCATGTTCCGCTTTGAGGCGGCTTGGGACAGCTCCCTGCACAACTCACCTCTACTGAATCGCGTATCCGCACAAGGCGAGCAAATATTCATGACGATCTCTGCGTATTTGGAGGTAGGTACCATTTTCACAAGGGTAGTCACTCGTAATTGATGGGACAATTTCGACTCATAGTTGGAGAACTGCGGCCGCCCTGCGATCATCACCAAGGACCTCAGCATGGTAATCTATGGACGCGACGCACGCACTGGCCCACGATCACTGAAGCATCTCTTCTCTGGAAACTACAGAAACGCCGAGGCTAATCGCCTATCGGGAGTCTACGAATTGCTACTAAGACGCGCGAGTGAAGCAGGTAGTCCAGGTAGTTTCCCTATAGGATAGATTTTCTCCCAGTCACTTGTCCCTTCAGTTGTCCCAAAACCATGCACTTGATTTTAGCCCTTAGTTAACCTAGTTTCGAAGCGTCGGAGTGGGAATGTGTTTCTAAGATGTACTGTCTGCAGGTGTGCAAAGACGTCAGCGTCGCGTTTTGGATACAAGTTCCACCTATGTGCGCGGAGAAGAAAATCTGCACGGCTGGCGACCACGCGGCGATTCACTCATATTTGACCATCAATGGGAATTGGAGAAGTTGACGCGTCTGGAGGAGGTGGAGCGAGTTAGGCATACGCTGTTCCTACGCGAACGATTAGGTTTAGATCGCAATTCCGGCGTGAACAAGCTGCAGCTCGAATATACGAAGAGCGAGAAGGAGGTTTGCAACATGGTGGCGAAAAACAACAACATGAATGTTACACGTGAGTACCCCGTGTGCCCTTGGAAAGTAGGTGTATATCATTCGGTTTTACCT
>JAODGA020022441.1:0-16859 GCA_027574885.2 Drusilla canaliculata | reverse complement strand
TTGAAATCTATTACATTCCTGCAAAATTACTTACCATAACAATACAAACCTTGAAAACAACCAATACTATAAAAATAGGTACATGGATTCCAAAACAACGCACGTAAATTTGTACATTTTTCATCTTTATTCTTTTTATAATTTGGCACAGTAAACAGTGAGCCTAGACCTAGTAAACAGTTGCTTTCTTGTTGATATATGACTTGATATACATTACTTATGTCCATTGTACGTGTGTCTGCGTGTATGTATGTATGTCTCGTAATAATTTACATTGAGAAAATGGTATTAATTAAGTATCAATATCATAATCCTTACGTGTATAAACATTCACTAGCCCTATAGTATTTCATGTCTCATTGTTTAAATAATCGTTAATCCACTAAATATGTACGTTCTTAATCATACATCATGCGTATGCAACATGCATTCGTTCTCTTCGCAATTCTCATCATCAATGTCAAATTTTGCAAGTGGAATTATTAAATGCTGTACTTATTCTTGTCATGCTATAAATTAACATCACATACTCATGCTGTTTTACGCTTCTTGTTCCATTTTGAATATCATACTTCGAAATTGATTACTTACTGAAGTTTTAAACGGGCGATTAGTGTTTCATATATCTCATAATTATGTACAACATGTTATCTTGTTTACTAATTACTAGATGGAGAATTAAGCAAATTTTGCTGATAATATCAATTTACTACAATTGTTCGCGTTGCTCGTTCGTCTAGTGAATATGCAAGTATTTACTGGGGGTTCTGTCTATAATATTGTTACAGTATGTCTAAGTACATTGTTCTCGTTTATAATCAACAACTTTTTACTGTACAAGGGGGTGCGCAACGCATCGGCGCGATTAGATTTAATTTTTGGGAAGTAGTAAAGAACATTAAGTTATGGCTGCTTGCTTCTTCTAGTTCATTTCATTTCCTTTCATAATAAAGAAAAAAAATTAAGTAAACAATTTTAAAGCAAATAAATTAAAGTATTACTTAGTGTACTGGCTCCTCTAACTTAATAATATTTGAAACAACAACAGTAAAGATTTTCTCTCATGCGTGAGCTTTTCCGGTCATGAATTATATTTGTTCGAATTCAATCATTGCACGTGTTTGTAAACTTATTTCACTCGTTTTTTCAACAAAAAGAAAAACTTGAAAACTCGGTGCGCTATAATAATGTCTGTAAAGCCAAGTCAATGCAATGCAAAGAGAAAACAAAATAATGTGTACGTTAAGACTACAACCGCTTCTTTACAGATGTACAACATAAAAATAATAAAAAATATCATAATCATAAAAAACAAATAATATTAAGGCATGTAATAAATAACGCGTCGACGAAACTCGTTCGCAATCCGCTCGCCGTTTCTTCCACTCTATAAGATATCTACATAACAATACATCTACAACACCGATAATTATTTATAGTACTCGTATATAAAGTTAAAATTTAATAAAAATGTCCTCTGGCAAGTTGTCCAAGAGATCAAATAGGTTTTGCGATTCGAACATGTTTTTCCGCTTTTGGAGAAAATTCGAACGACAATCGTTTGCGTAATCAAACAAAACTGAGTGCGTTTCGTAATTGGGCAAGAAAAGGTATCTATATCAAAATAAACTGATTAAACATGGCACACAGAATTTTGGACTTTCGGGTCGTCGAATGCCATTCTATCACTCAACTGTGTTTTTGCCGCAAACGTTCGCAAAATTCGCGTTCATCTGTGATTTGCTTGCGTTGACTACATTCGAGTGTGGTGCAAGAAAATGTGCAAAATTGTTTAATACCAGGGCGCGGGCGGGAAAGGCGGTGGCGCCTCCCTGCTAGCCCTGTTTCAGTCGTCCTCGTGCCGGGGACTAGAATCGTACGGCGAGGACGCGTGCTCGTTAGCGTAGTTGAGTACGTCCGGCGAGACGCTGTCGCGATAGTAGAAGTCCGACGAGGGGCCTGCGGCGCCGTTCATGAGGCCGCCGACCGGCGGCGAGAGTGACGGCCGCCCCGAGGTGGATGTAGCCGGCGAGGCTAGCTCAGAGCCGCCCGGCAGGAAGTTCATCTCGGAGCCGTCGCGACACCACAGCTGACGCATCTCCTGCCGCCGCTGACGCATCAGCGTCTTGTACTCAGAGATGCGCATCTTCTTGCCGTCGACTATGCACGTGCGCTTCGGCCGCGGGCGGTAGCGATAGTCGGGGTGCTTCTCCATGTGCAGCTTGCTCAGCCGCGACTGCTCCTCGTAGTAGGGTTGTTTCTCGGCGTTGGACATTGCCTTCCATCGGGCGCCGAGTATCTTCGATATGTTCGAGTTATGCATGTCAGGACACGCTTTGAGGATCTTCCGCCGCTCGTCTTTGGCCCACACCATAAACGCGTTCATCGGCCGCTTGATATGGGGTTTGTTCTCCGTATCGCGTTTATTTGGCTGTCGAACGATTTTCGCCTTCTCGTTGTTGTCCTCGGGTAGTTTGTACGAAGCCCCATCATGTTGACTCCATAATGCTAAGAATTGAATGATGAGAATTAATACCATTTAACATAGAGAAGTAGAAACAATAAAATATGGTACGTACATGAAATAAAATCGACATCCTCCTTGCTGGTCATCTCATCTCGTTGCTTGATCTGATGCGGAGCTGGGAATCCATAATAGGGAAATGCCGGAGTCTTATCGGGGGATAGCAACTCTTTCTTGAGCATATCTGGATTGGGTTGGAGTGGAAACGGCGGGGCGACGCCGGCGCAGGGTGGGAATGGACGTGACATGAGAAGACCATGCGGTGGTCTTAGCTTAGGTGTGGTTGCGGCGATCGGCTGCTCACTGTGATGGCCAATGGAAGAATTGTGCGGGCTGGAACCAGCCGACCCAGAACTAGACGACTTCGGCTTGCTCAGATTGAGTGGCGCATCCGGATCGGAGGGTGGCGGCGGCGGGGATGGCGTCGGCTGTGGCGGCGGTGAAGGCTTCTCGACACAGGAGGTCATTTGGCTCAGATGTTGTGCTGATAACCAATTGTGCGGAAATGGAAGCATCTACAAGAAAAAACATTTTTCAGTCAAACAAAATTTGATCATACGACCAGGAGTTAGTCCCAGATCACGATGGTAATTTCACAATACAAGAAGAGTAAGAAAGGAACAAAACAGGAACTTACATCCTTTCCATGTGGCAACATAGGAAAATACATAAGATTTTGCGGTCCGGCCGCACCCGGATACCGCGCCATCAGCTGCCCCTGCAACTCTTGCAGCTTCTGTTGCTGTGCCAAGAAGTGCTCATGTTCGCGCTGTCTCTGTCGCTCCTGCTCCTTTTCGGTTTCATTGATGAGTTGACTAGCGATATGGTGCTGCAAACAAAACGGGATACAAAATTACTCTTTTTGCTTCTTTGGGACTAACGGAAATAAAATCTAGAAGAATGTCATGCGACGAAAGATCGTCTTGTTTTTTGTTATTATTAGGCTAAACGTTGTTTTGTTTCCCCTAAAAAACGTGGAATATGAACAAACGAGTAGACGAACGAAGATACATTAGAAAGACGCTTGTCCATCTGTTACATTCCCGCTCCCGATTTTTTTCCTTCCACTTGGTGTGTGCGTAAGTATTTGCAGGTTGCCAAGCCGCCTACTGCTACTAAATATACGCCGGCATCCGTCCAATTTTATCCTCCATTCACTGCAACTTCCACGCGCATCCATTCCGCAGATACTCCACCGCGAATGCCCCCAACAACACGCTCGTAAATATTTAATAAATACACGATTTTGACGAAGGCTGTACGAAACGTTGCAAAACCCTGTCAACGCAAAGACACAGAAACGTCCTGGATATGAATATGATCAGGTCGTAATTAACGCCCCACATGATCCACTCTTATTCAGAAACAGCAAATCAAGCAACTTTGTCGTAATTGCAAACTCTTCAAGCCGTCTATCGATTCGTTTGTCTAGATGATATTCCACGATATTCAAATCCTATGAATTCATTACAAGTTCGTGCAAATGACGGAATGAAAAGCATCTTTTATTAGCATATGCTGGCTGGCATATTATTTAAAGATCTGCGACGCATTTAAATGGACAACGATTGCGACGCGCCGGCTCTGAGCAGGATGATGAAGAGTGCAGTGTGAAGAATAAGCACACTATGATACGCATCAAGCCTGAAACAAGCTTGCAGATGCGTTTCGGTGGCAGGCCTGCACGACTCTGGCGTGTCGGTCATTATTACGACATGATGTATCTCTTCCGGTGCGTGTTAATTACTCGACCAGGCTAAACAACAAGCTGCGTTAACAATTTAGTCAATCTTTCATTCAACTTTCTGCGGCGTGTTACCATTCTATCTCCGTCCGTTGCATACAACCGCAACTCGTCTTTTTCAGCGTTTTTGATTTTTTTTTCATCTTGTACTGACACGCATTTTTATCGCGTGCCACTATCGTTGTTTACGTTTACATAATGTGCTCCTCTGCCCGACACACAACAAAAATATCATGCAGGCGCAAAAAAAATGTCGGCCCATTCGGAATATTTCGTGTTATTTATAAAAGCTCATTCAAGAGTGCAAGAATGTGTAATCCAGTCATTAGAGTATCTTCTGCTCACATTCAGAACGCGTTTATTATTTATTCATTCATGAAGCTCTTCAAATTTCGAAGACCTACTTCGCTTTATCGCTATTTTTATCAACCTGGTTTTGTGAAATGAAATAGTTCCACGCCGTACGCGGCAGTTGCCGCAAAACAAGCAAATATTAATAAAGAAGATACAAAGCAAGTTGCTCCACATAAAAACGTGTTATTGAAACTGGCTCCTTTCGTGCGCAATGCAAACGCATAAAACTGCAAACCCCGACGACGGACACGTCGCAGAATCACAAAGCAGTGAGAAACAGAAAGAGCTGGTATCTATTATAATTAAAGCGGATCAAATTCACGTGTCAGAAGATCAAACGTAGCAATCAATGCGTACAATTAGGAATAGGAAATTTCGAGATTAACTTGAAAAGGCCTACAATAAGCAAGCCGCCTGTAAGTTACGAAAAACACAAAGCACTCTCTCGTCGTCTACCAATTCCGACGCACAACAAAGACGACTACTATGATTCCAGACGCATGTGGCGGCTTAACATAGCATTCATACGTGTGTTGCCGCGGCGGTGCTGCCCGAGAGAAGTATTTTGCATCTGTTAAACACATGTGGAGCGCCGGATATTCTCCAGAAGCGCTTCCATGCCATTTGCGTGTTATTATGGATGTTTATTCGAGCGCGCCGCGCTTTAAACAAAAGTCAAAGTCGCTTTGCTGAGACAATAACGCCCATTGTAATACAATCCAGGCGATTCTGGTGAAGTCGGCGTTGTTGAAAGACACAAAAAAGAGCCAATAAAGCAACAATCGACATTGTGCGCCGGTACTTTGCGCATATTTTCTATATGCGATGGTGTGTTGGTTGCCTAGAATACAACACTGTAGATAAAATATTGGTTTTTCTTGTTTAAAGCAATTAATTTTAAAAAAATCCGCTAAGTTCCAATGCTCCCTTTAAATATATACAAAACAACTGGTTTCATCAAATTGTAGATCACCACCTTTAAAACACTAGGTGTTTACATTCACGTCTGTTTGTAAGAAGTTTTGAGCGTAAATCGACTGAGTAGATACAATTTTACGATCGCATCGTAAATCATCCGAACATAATAATTTAATTATCATCTGGTTTTTGTGGGCGGTTTTACAATTTCCGCCTCTGGTTGGTACCGCAACCAGCATGGTGGTGTTGGTACCCCGCATTGTTTGTTTTTATTCCAGCGCTTGTTTCACTTTACAACTCGATTCAATACGCTAATAGCAATATAAACTAGATCCGGCTGCGAATTAGGCATTAAAATTATATTTGTAAGTTTGGACAGCACACTGCTGAATCAAGGAAACATGTGCGGTATGTAGACACATTTCGATTGAGTGCCATGCAGGCGCGTGCGGTCCAGATGCGAGTAGTACCTAAATCTTCAGAGTTTCGTGGTTTCGGGTGGAATGCGCCGCCGGGAAACTTGGAAAATTCATTAATGCCCTAAGCTGGAACAAATGCGCCTGCACTTGGCTAGTTCCGACGTCTCTCGCCCGAGAGAGTTTGTTTATTATCGAACAATTCAAACGCATTAGAGTAACTCGACTGTACCATTCCAACAAATAAACTCGTGTTAACTTTATGAACTGGGAAACTGTGTGCGCGCACCAAGAGTGTTTGTCTGTGTGTGAGACAATGTTGCACGTTTCGCGCGGTGCACGCATTGCACCAACACACCGGCGAAGCACACACAAGAGAGAGTAACCGACGGACTGATTTACAATGTTTACCCGAATGAATGATGGGCCGCTAGAAACAACAGCCTTCACGTGTTATATAAATCCATCCTGGTGCGCTTGCTGCCTGGCAGCCGCCACAAAAATCCCATCGAACATGACCGCGCACGAACCATCTTCTTCCTTCTAAAGCTTCGTGGCCAGGTCTTGACAAAGTTGCGTGCTATCCATGCAAAAGGCTACTCTAATGAAACAAAATGTCACGATCAGCAATCGGAATACTTTTTTTGCTATTTTGTAAACTTTTATTTATTCACAATTTTCCTCCTTAGATCTCCTAGGATTTATTGGTCTTCAACTTAGTGGCTTTACTTCTTGAAGAGAAGACACTTGAACAAGAACAAAATGTCGTTTATAATCAGCAATCAACCGCCTAAGCCCACGATAACACCACGTGATAGTTTAAATCACCGCAATCTGCATAAGCACTCCGAAGCCCAAAATGCAGAAAAGCTCCACTTTAATTACCGTGAATCTATTTACGTCCCGTTGGCGGCGCGAGACGTTTGAATATATGAAAAGAAAGAAATTTACTATCCCATTATTCCGCGGACGCTGCGATAGAATCGAAACCAAAAAGCTGCACGATTTTTCTCCTCCGGCTGGCAGCAGCAGCATCATGTGGGAGACAAAAAACGAGCAGAGACCTGCTCGTCGCCGCGTCGCGCGACGCATCGGCGAAGAGGTTTGCTATTCCCTTTGGATTTGTCACGTCAGTGTAGTACCCACAATGGTCGAGTCTTATAATACTCTCGGCGCGCATCGCCTCCCTAGACATGGGATTACGTTCCCTGTCGTCTCCTCTTTTTTTGCTCTTCTCTTCTTGCTGCGTTTGGGATGCCTCGCCAACATCCCAACCTCGACGCGCACGTCCATATTCTCTTTTAACTTCTCACTGTCAAACTAGTTCACTTTTATATGAAAGTTATTATCACCTATGTTCTTTAATGCTCTTTGAAAGGAGCTGCTGAGACATAATCCGCTTAATATCGGCAGCGCGACCAACACACACACACAGACTCACTCATGGCGTAAATGTATGAATGGTAACAAAGTGCCTTTTCCTGGGGGCCACAAACGTACTGGTGCACAATACGCACCAGCAGCCTTAGAAATGGAATTAAAATGTAATGCATGTCCGCGGCTGATAAAATGAAAAAGACAATAATATCACGACGTCGCGCGCTCGTCGGGAGATGGCTTATTTCCTTCGAGTTTTACATTTCATTCTTTAACTCCCATGTGTTCTACGGGAGTTCTTTTGTAGCTATCGCGTCGGTGTGCTTACAAAAGGACTAGCACCGAACAGGAAGAAAATAAGCATCAAATTTAAATTTCATCACGTCGTCCATTGCTTTGATCCGAACAAAGCTTTGCTGAGACACTCGGCAACAAGCAACCCGCAAAACACACAGCTGATTTTGGTCTATCGCGTTCAGCCTACCGCGCATGCGTTCTCCGCAAATGCGTACAGCGCATGCGCGATGCGAGTATGGTAGCGAAGATGAAAATATGCGCTTATTTATAGCGCGTGAATGATGCGGACGATGATGATTTATATCGCGAGTTTCGGTTAACATTAGAATTCGCTTCATCTCCCAGTTTCTAGCTGGCATATCTGTATGAATGTACATGTATGTGTTGTGTGTATGCATTTCCATGGGGAATTTCATAATCATAATTCTCCGCGACGCTATCGAAGGAACTTATCTCGAAGATACGACAGGCAGGTATAATTTTTTAATGCGGAGCGCTCGGAAAATTGCTACCGCAATCTTGTGGACGACTTTCACAGGACTATTGATAAATTGCCGTAGTCCTGCCCGACGCACGTAATTCTGCCGGTATGCGCGAAAGAAATTATGAGCGCCGCAATAGAGCCGTCAACATCGGTTTCTTCGGCATATTCAGCGGCTGCTGCGTGTTGTGCGACTGTCATGCGTAAAATGCTTGCTGACAGAGGCAATGTGCGGTGTCTGATTGTGTACCACACCACGCCGACGGCGGCGGGCTTTCATCGTTCTTAGGTTTTCCCCGGCGGGAAAATGCGCTCACTTCGATGATGCTCACTTCGTTTGTTTCCCCGCCGACGCAATTGCGCCACGCGTGCGCTATTCCTCCGAGAGCGCGACAATATAGACAAGCGCACACATCAGGACACACTGGATTCGATTAAAATTACGTTTGTGTTTGTCACGCTCCCAAGGGATGTCTTTTGTGTCATGAGGAGTTATAATTTTCTATGGGAAACAAAATGTTTTTATATAGAAATATATTTTAAACCATTAGGAAGTGCTGCCATCTCTTGGAATTCTCTTATTTGGAAAGTCTTTGTTCCATTTTGTTAATGTCTGTTTAAATATATTCCAGACCCAAAATCAGTGTTTTTGATCTCATTGTCTATACCCCATCTGTGGAATTGCAAATATATGCTGATTCACCGAATCAGATATGTTTGTTACACATATTCGCAAACCCTCAGCGCGGAGCCCTGTTTATTCGACAAAGACCCTTGGTGCCCGAATAATGTGCATTAAAATCATAGGTCTAGGGATTACAAGCTAAGCTCTTTGAACCCATCACGCATCGCGTCACCGCCGCGATGTGTTCTTCCCGGGCCGACTCATTTGCTAATACGACAGCGCGCGCAATTGTCGCCCTTTCGACGCTCCATCATCATTCGCTGCTCCATCAATGCCATGACGACGACGACGTGCCCGCGCGTGTGTGCACAATCAACCGAAAACTACTGTTTCATAGTTCCATTCAATGCAGTGCTCCTGTGCTTTGCGGGGGTGAGGAATGGATGTGGAAACATAATGTTTGCGCATTGTTTGAATACACTCAATTAGCGGCGAACATAGGGCGCGCGCCAAGCGTCTTTGGACACACAAAGCTATTCATAAACGCATTAATCAGCGACGCTTGCGCGGGAGGAAGGGAGGGTATATAAATACAACTCAATAGATTCTAGAATATAGGTAGACTGAGAAAATTACAAGAGGCTCGAAAATTACAAACCACGAATTGCTGCCACTATAGTAAACTGTTACCACAAATGTTCTTCAACATTCGGCACCATAGTCAGAACTGGGAAACTGGGAAACATACATTATTTGTCTTTCTGCTTATTGTAACCCGCCTTCGATTTCGGAATATTGGAAATTGGAATACATTCTAATAATATTACATACTAAACACTCAACGATGAAATATTTAAGTCAATAAAGCTTCCATTGTGGGGCAAGTCAGGCGTGAAGATATATAAGTTCTAGGGTGGTGGTACACCCAGAGGGTATTGTGAGCCTGGGGGCATGCAGTTGACTGCACGCATTCTCAACCCTCAACACAATACGCAAGCGTGAAAGCTTGGCGAATTTGAACGAAATATGATTTATGAAGCATGCTGTCATAAGCCAACCACTGTTAGGGGTAATTAACTTTAGGTTTTCATACTCTGGGTTAACCCCAACCAGGGCAGCGTCGGGGGTTAACCCAAAGCACGTATAATAAAATTCTATTAGCGGCACAATTAATGGCACCTTAAGTGTTTAAGCTTTTATGGGTTAATGTGCTTCATTAGGAGTATAACAAAGTAAATATACATATAAAGACTTCTAAACCCTTAATTATTACCTGTTTACACTTAGTAAAAATCTATTAGTTTTATATGGGATTTAAGCTTAGAATTAAAAGGTTAGTTATTAAAAATTGTTCCTAATCAAAACCATCTTAATAGATTATTAGTAAAGTGGTAATTATTTGACTACTTACAGGTTAGACGAACTATTTGGTGGTAGTATTTACCGGTTATGGTATGGTTGTCACAAAAAGTGATATTTTGTTATACGTTTGATGGGCATAAAAATGGAGATAATTGAATATAAAAAAGTGTATATTTGGTTGCCTACAATAAAACACTGTAAATGGAAATAAATATTTGAATTACCAAAAAACGTGCTCTTCCTTTGATGTTCTTTATATACATACACATTGTCTATGGGAGTAGGGACGGAGGAGTGAGGACTAACCCTTTATTCTTTTTTATAATAAGTATAGTATTGTATGAATTGGTAATAACTATACCTCATAAGAACGACGCGGCACTACATTGATATAGTCAGAAGATAAATATTTGTAAAACTTTGTTTGCCTATCCGCAATACATCTTTGATGTCAAGTGCGGCCCTAATCCTAAAACAACATAATGGGAAAAGCCTCCCCCTTTCGCTAGACAAACCGGAAGGGTGAAAGGAAGCCGCGTGTTGTGTGTTATGTATCTGTGGTTTTCGTAGGGGGTGACTACGACAAATACGAGACAAGAGGGACCAGAAGTACACACGTGAAACAAGGCCAACCTAAAGGGGTATTATATCATCATTACACGCAACAGGACCGCATAACAAGTTGCGCGGCCGTAGCTTGCGCGTATCGAGTGGGTGGATTGCGCTGCTCGCCACGGTGCGTGCGTGCGGTAACGACGCGTGTGTCGTGCACGCCGCGCCGTGGTTACGATGGCACGTGCCAGGCGTGCGCATAATAAAGTGGTTGTGATTGCCCACCGCAACCAACCACCAATCGACTGTCGAGAGGGTTCGCGCACGATCACCAGGTGGAGCGCGGCAAATTAAGAGAGAGCAATTTAGACAACCAATAAAACACGCTTTAGAGAGAAAAAAAAAACAATTCGATTTAAATCATACCTCATAAATCAGTAATTTTTTTCTCATTGGAGAGTAAAGCCACCAATCAGTGTAGAAAAATAGCCTTAAGACTTTTTTAAGATCCACTGACAAGCCACAAAACTAAAAATACCAAAAAAACAAAAATGTCTCCTGATTAAAATCACTTAAATCATTTAAATCTCAAATGATTACAACAAGCGGCACTCTTTGCTGCCTCTCTCTTTTTCTTGTTTTTTTTTTCACGTTTTCTTTCGAGAGCGAGAGAGAGAGTGGGGGGGAAAGAGAGCGAAAGTTACAATGTTTGAAATTCCGTATTTCAAATTTTTAAATTAGAAAACACGGAATGCAATAGAGAAATATTCGGATGTCGGCACGATCGAAACTCTCAATTTCTATGTGGCCGTTGCGTCGTTCGCATTCAAATTGCGTCGGATTAACGCAAGTTTACCGAAAAACACGTTAATCGATTTATATCGTCTCGCATGTTCTAAAAGTATATTAAACGAATGCATAATTTATCATTATTGCTGCGTGTGTGCTGAGGCAATTTCACGGCCTGTTAATTTATTTATCTCTCGGATTTTTCGTCGTTCGGCCGCCGCGACTTGAAAAAAAAAGCGTATCAACGTATCAAGATCGAGCGCTGGCTCAATGCATGCGACAGCGTTTGACTAAATCAAATTTAATTAAAATAAATGTCCGATCATGTCCAACGTCGTGAATTATTTTTCTTTCGGCGTCGTCGTGTTCTCGGGCGTGTGGATTTTTCACATATAAACCGCTCTGTGCTTCGAATAAAACGCACCAAAGATAGAAAGGATCCCAATTAATAGGCTCTGAAGATATTACACAAATGTGTACAAAATCACCGACGATTGTGAAGATGCTGGGAAATAACTTACCAAATCGTTAACCTCACATTGCGGCTGCTAATTGTGTTTCAGGTGCGCTTTTATCGGTAAAGTAGGTTTCTAAATTTTACATTATTTTTTTAAAATTATCAATAGATGGCATTTTTAGATATTTATTAAAATAACTAAAATAACACATCGTAAATTACGAAGCATTGTCAAAATGTCAATCATAAAAACATCCTTCAATGTTGGGCCCGTAAATCGACAATAAACGCCCGTGTAGTGCGCTTAAAGCATGGAATTTTTGGTTTTATGACCACCCAAAGCTACCGGTAACATTGTCGAGTGTTTTGTTCAAGTCTATTATTGTGCCATTTGGACGCGCATTCACACAATAAAACCGCAACTAAGCGATGAAATCATACGCTTTAGAAATGCAAACACGTTTTCCAAATTGACGTCCACAGCAATCACTAATTCCCCATAACGTAATCAATCACTTTGGGAGCACTTAATTTACTAAATGATTTGTAAATGTGTAAAGATAATATTTTCTTGTCACACGGCGTGTGTGTACAACGTGATTGTCAATCACTGCCGCGCTAAATAGGTCGGTATAAATGAATTTTAACACTTTACTAAGTCGTTGAAGCGGTGTTCCGCGTAATTAACCATTTTTTGGATGTTAATTTCCCCAGTTAAAGAGTCCAGGAGTCAGCACACACAGGTGACTGTTATTTATAGCGGTTTTTATTGCTTGTGAGAATGTCGCAACTGAGCGCTTAACACTTTGCCGTTTTCTTGTGTGTGTGCGCGCAAGGCAGAAGCACCTTTAAAACGTGACGTACATTCAAAGTCACAACAATCCGGCGATTATGCTCGCAAGCGCGAGCGCGTGAGCGTCGAAAAATCGAAATAGATTCGCGATGCTTATTTTCATATCAACCGGTCGTATATTTAGATACATTACAATCGAAAATATCGCACATCTACGCCTGGTGACGCAACGCATTTACGCGTGCAATGCGTGAATAAATTACGACTTGTCACAATAATCGCAAAAAATGTTGTTGAGAATGTTTCCAAAGTTTTCCTTAACAACACTGGAGAAAATATATTTTAAATTAATTTTTGTTTGTGTTGGTGTTTATTAATTATAGACGTGTGGAAAATGAGTTGCGGTGACTTTAGGTGCATGCCAATAATCACCGAGTGGAGAAATATGTGGCAAATATGAAAATATATCGCGAGATTTAATAGCGCGATGGGCAGCGTAACGCAGTTTAGGTATTTTTAGGAGCACACGGTTCGAGAGTTTCCCACTCTTTGAAATTTTGCCGATTCGGCGTTTTCATGTGCAGGTGTGTGTAAGTATGTGACTTTGCTAAGTCCCGGCTTTGCGAAAATGTATTATAAACAGCTGATATTACTATGAGAACATGAAAACTATGACATTGTCAATATTCCAAAGATAGACATATTCTTCTATTCTTACATAGTGCAAAATTAAAACAAAAATAACCTTTACATACATAAAATTTACATACATATTCTGAAAGTTTAGACTTTCATAAATTTATGTTGAAAAATGAATTTAAAATTCCAATAATTAACAAAGTTATAACCATTTTTATAAAAGCTGTCTCCTCAAATTTCATATCACCCCAAAATAAGAAGTGTTCTAATACATATCCAATTTTTTTAACTTTACATATAATTTTTCAAACATTTTACCTTACTGTAACTTTCTCATCATTATTGCAATCAAAGGAAAATCAAATTTATCCAATTTTTCTCAAAACATTGTTATTATATATCATTTAAAATATTAACGAAACAGGCATTTCACAATTAAATTCATTTAAGTGTAAATAATTAATATTCAAACAGATATTTTTTTAAATTATAAAATTATTACTTTATTAAGAAACAAATCTTTACTTTTGACCAAGATTTAATCTACTTATTCCCATGTTGTTTTTCTAAGCACGACTTAAACATCTGAACAATACCAACCTTAATTGGTCATTAATTAAACAATTTTAAATCGCCGTGGAAACGATAAGCGCGAAGCAAAGAAATCGCTGGCCGTGTTGAAAGAAACAGGATGCTGCGGACGCGTTTTGTTCTCGCGCTGTTTGTATAAAAACGCAATAAAAATTGTTTTTAATAATTAACGACGAAATAAAGGCCAGATAGAAATCGATGCAAAGCGGTAAAGAATTTCTATTTCGTATGCGTCTTCGCTTGGTACGTAGGTATAGCCAAACGATTGAGGAGATTTCGTGCTTGGGCAGTGCGTGAATCAAAAAGTTACAAGTTGGGCATAAAAGCAGAGCCACTCATTAACTAATGTGGAAGAGCGAATGTGTGGCGCACATACATACACACACACACACACACTCTCTCTCTTTCTCTCTCACACACACACACACAAACACCGCCATCACAGAGGTAGATAATATTATGGGAATTTATAATTGGAATAGCTAATGAGTGTGTTTAATGCGATTGGATGGTATTTTCGATCGACGGCCGGCGAACGGATTAAATATATGCATTTATCTGTATGTGTTTGCGTATATGTGTGCATATGTACCTATGTATGTGTGTGTGTCAATGATCTTATTAGTCGTCCCACTCTTACGCCCTTTTCAAGGTATATACATTCGCGTTCGCAGGAAAGAGGGTCTGTTGGCAACACACGCTACTCGCGAAGGACAAGGAGGTGGTGTTCCCTGCTCAGCGGTGGGCAATTTCGCAGTGGGACCGCAGGAGAGTCGACAACAAAACTAATGTAAGTGAAAGCAACTTCGTGTACACACACACACACACAGCACTGCGTTGCGCTGCGCAAAGTTAATTTTCCTGTTTTGTCCTTTATTTCAATTGCCGTTGATTGTAATTCGTGCATGGCACATAAACACAAAACAAACCTGCTGTTACTCACACACCGACACACCACACACAATGTCCGTGTGTGTTTGTGTATGTGTATGTATGAGCAAGCGGAGAGACGAAATAATGAAACGAATGAAATAATGGTAATTTGTAATCGTTTTGCTTGTTATTGTGCTGTTGTTGAAACAACGCATTCGAGAGAGGCGAAAAAATCACTTCTCTAAAGCAGCAGCAGAAGATGAAGAAGATGCAGGAGGATGAGGAGAAGAGGAGATGCTGCTTTATCTCGTGGATCGCGCAGGCCTACAAGAAGCTGTGGCGTTTAACGCACCTGTACTCGTAAGTTATAAAACGTACAACGCCGTAGAACGCGGCGATATTATATTATACGTACGCGCGCGTACGTATACAATGTAAATGTAATTTATTAATTTTGTGCGGGGATAACGAAGTCGCATGATTGACTCTCGAAACTGGTTTATCGCGCGCGGCGCATGCGCCAGCGCTCGCTGTGGAGACGTTTATTATACGAAAACGTCAATGGCCCGAGTATTATTTAATTCTCGGTCGTTTTATGGGAAATTTTCTATTTTCTTGCCGGCGCGGCGCGTTCCGCCTCGTCGCTCTGTCTCCGCGTCTTCTTCGTACGCTTCTATTTGTTAGAGAATCGGAAGAGATGACCTTGTGATGAGTTTATAAAGGTTTTCTAGTTAGTTTTGTTCGAGATAAATGCTAAAAGCTTCTTTTTGACATACCTTGGTAAATGATATTACTATGAAGTTAGAATTTTTGTGTTAAGATTACAAATTTGAAATAAAGCCGAATGCCTTCACCAAGCTGTCCCCATGTAATTCAAATTGCAACAATTTTCTACTAAATTTTTCTCCAATTAACTTTCATATGACAATAAATAATTCCAAAGTATTGTCAAGAAGACATAAAGTCAATCTATTGATACACAATTTACATAAATATCGAACTGAGAGTCACAGTCTTTTAATTGAATATTACTTGACCACAAATTACGAATAATAAGTTTCAAGTCAAGTTTGTTGAAGATATATGTTCAAAGTTGCTTGTATAAAGTTTTTGTATTAAGATTAAAAATTTAAAAGAAGTCGGATGCGTTAGCCAAGTTGTCCCCATTTAATTCAAATGGCAACTACTACAAAACTTTTCTCTAATTAACTTTCGAACAACGAACAATTCCAAATAATTTCTAAGAGAAAATAAATCAATCAATTGACAAGGTAGTCATACATTTCTAATTGAATATTACTTAATCACAAATTACGAATAATGAATTTTACGTCAATTTTGTTTAAGATATATGGTCAAAGCTACTTGTGACATACCTTAGTAGGTAATATTATTATGACATTGGTATATTGCAAATTTGAAAAGAAGCCGGATGCCTTAATCAGTTTGGTGCCCATGTAATTTAAATGGAAACAAGTTTCTACTAAACTTTTCTCCAATATCACAATGAAAAAATCCAAATCATTTCCAGAATGAAATAGAGTCAATCTTTAAGAGTCAAAGACGCAATTTACATAAATATAGATTAGTTAGAGTCACAGATTTCCTCCATTTGCTTTTACACAGACTTGAGAAACAATCCAATTGAATATTACTTAACTGAAAATTATTAATAATGAGTTTATAACTTAGTTATATTAGAGATAGATGTTCGAAGCTCCTTGTGACATATCTTGGTGGATGATATTACTATGAAATTGGTATTTTGGTAAATTTGAAAAGAAGCCCGATGCCTTAACCATGCTGTCCCCATGTAATTCTAATAGCAACCATTTTCCGCTAAATTTTTCTTCAAATAACTTCTATATAACAATGAAAAATATCTTAACATACTAAATTTACAAAAATAAAAATAAGTTGAAGTGACAGACGTCGTCTCTTTTCTTTTGCGATTACCTTACTAAGATTTCAGAAGCATTCCAATTGAATATTACTTAACAGAAAATTACGAATTCCCATAAAGTAGCATTTTATCAGTAGATTTGAATAAATACGCAGCGGTAACGG